>JAGKTI010004332.1:25846-51298 GCA_018397915.1 Birgus latro
TATAAGAATAGGGCATAGGGCTCATTTCAATGGATGAAAACAGCGGAAAAATCCGGGGAGGATTTACCTAGCGCAGAGCGGCTGGGCAGACGTCATGAGAGGGTAGTGGAGGGGAGGTAGGGAGGGGAGTCTAGATTGGGGGGAAATGGCTAAATTGTCAACAATGGAGGGGAGTACTGATGACATTAGCAGCTCTGACTGTTGTTGGACATTGGCAGTGCTGATAGATGATACAAGTCACCACCTAAAAGCCCGGGGGAATTAAAAATAATACAGAGTCACTCAAGTGATGCCCCGCGGTATGATCCATTGCACCCGACCGTCACGAAAGTGACGACTCGTGGTTAAGGGGTTAATGAATACTGTAAGATAAACTGGTGTCCCGATAATGCTCTAGAATAAGAAATAGAACAGAATGTAAGCGAAATCTATAACTTAAGAAATCAGTGGAGTGGCTTTACCATACAGGTGTTGCAAGACTGATGTAATAAGGTGACACACACATGAATGTTATCACCCGAGAAATTTCAAAGATATAATGATCTATGCATCCATCTATCCGTCATCCAATCCTATGTTGCCCCTTGAGGAGCATAGGAGCCCGAGGCTAGGCAAGTTGGTCCCGACATAAATATTTAGAGTGATCTGCCTTACTCATCATTATAAATCTACAGTATATTTCAGTGGACACTATTGCTAGTTTTTTCTTTTAATTGTTTTACTATTTCTGTATCCTGTCTACCCTGTGAAACATCAGAAAAGTGGGTTGGTAGGATGAAGATGATGATGATTTTTACTGTAAGTTTAACTCTTTCCTCTGATGATATATTTTATACCTGTATCTATTTTTCCTATCGCCAGACAGTTTTATTTAGCTTTAAAGACGCCAAGACTTTTGAGGCTGAAGGGGTTAGAAACAGCCTTCACTAATCGCATCACTACTTGAGATCTCTCCTAAGGTTTATAGTATAAGATAGATCATCTGTGGTAGCAGCATAGATTTTTTTTTTTTTATACAAATAAATGTGCCCAACTCTGGGCAAAAGCTTCAGGGTCTATCCTCAGGCCCAGTAGTCCTCCTACACACCTCTACATGTCACCACTTCGGCACTAACACCCACCTTCCGTATTGAACATATGCTAGGGCTGTTCGATACAGAACTGGTGTACTGATATTAACAGGTGTATTTTTACGACATGTCGACGGGTCTTCTGGTAGATCAGTAAAGTCTGCTTTTATGAAATTCAAATCCTTAAATTATTCCCTGCCCCATCCGGGATTCAATCCTTGGTCCATTAGGACTGCAGGCCGCCTCTCTACCGATTCAGTCACCACCTCCCCAAAATAAATGTAAAACTGTGTCATTCGATTGAAGGGGTTATCTG
Organism: Birgus latro; assembly: GCA_018397915.1. Classification (NCBI taxonomy): domain Eukaryota; kingdom Metazoa; phylum Arthropoda; class Malacostraca; order Decapoda; family Coenobitidae; genus Birgus; species Birgus latro. The sequence continues at coordinate 27,233 of JAGKTI010004332.1, forward strand.
TGATCTTGATATAAGAATTTTAAAGGCTTGAATGGTGGTTGACTGGATTGGTGGCTCAATCGGTAGAGAGGTGGCCTGCAGTCCCAGCGGACCCGGGTTCAAATCTTGCTGGGACATGGAACAGTTTAAGGATTTGAATTTCATTAAATCAGGCTTTAATAATTTACCAGAAGACCCGCAAACATGTCGTAAAAATGCCCCTTCTAATACCAATACACCAGTCCTGTATGAGACATCCCTAGCATGTATTCAATATGGATGGTGGGTGTTAACGCCGAAGTGGTGACATGTAGAGGTGTATGGTATGTAGGAGGACTGCTGGGCCTTGATAGCAGGCTATGAGGCCTATGCCCAGAGTTGGACACATTTAAAAAAAAAAAAAATGTGTTGCCGGTGAGAACTGACGATAGTATTTCCTCATTATGTTTGATGTTTATGTTAATTTTGGCAGTCAACTCCATAATATGTTACGGAATAATTGCCTTTTAGAGTTTTATTGTTTCCTCAGGAACTGCCCTTTTCTCCCCAGTTTAAAGAATTTTACCAATTATAAAGAAAAAAATAATAATGTTAAGTGTAGGATTGTGACAGGTAGACCGAAAAAGATGGGATGAGGTCATTGACTGTAACCTTAGGGATAAGGGACTGAATAGGGAAGCTTCCAGAGATTGAGCAGCATGGAGAGCCACCATTAGGTGACCAAGATCAACGCATGCAAGCATGTTGGAGCCTTCAAAAATGAATGGGGGGGAAAAAAAAAATCATGAAAAAGTTAAGTGGAGCTTTTGTAGCATATGTCTTGTTTACTATGAGAATTGACTGCAAGTGGGTTTTGTGTCTCTTGCAGGGCGATCTCAGTGCTGCTGGGTGCCATGTGGAAGTCCCTGCCCGAGGAGGACCGAGAGACCTTCAATGCTGAGGCTCGGGCGCAGGCGGAGGAACGCAAGAGGATTGACCCCGACTGCTGGAAACGCAAACGATCACACTCCACCAGCTAAGATCACACTGCCCTAGGATCACTTTGATTTTTTATTTTGTGTGTTTTTACATTTTTTTTTTCTAGCCTTCTATGAATGCATTGAGTTATTTCACTCAGGTTACCACAAAACATGCATGTTCAGCCAAGGAGAATTCTGTTAGTCAAAGGAGTTAAAAATAATTCTGTTAACCTTTGAAGTGCTAGATATTCTGTCAGCTGAAATGCATGGTCTGTTTGTACCTTGAGAAAAATAAACTGGGCATCCATGGCAGCAAAAGGGTTAACTCCTTCAGTAAAATGTCCGCTTGTTTTACGTCTTGTTGCCTCCTGATGATTGTATTCACCTTTGGAAAGTTCCTTGGTCATAAAGGGGTAAATGAAGGCTGTATCTTACCCCATCAGGTCTAAAACCATATTTAGAGCCAGTTAAAATCATCAGGATTAAAGAAGAAATGTCATTCTCAAGCTGATAGAGTTAATTTTTTATATTTTGTATTTAATTATCACCACACTGTACAGTGAAGTGTCTGTGTTTGCAGCAGTGTTTTTATTTATTTATTTTTGTTATTCTTTTTATTTTGTATTTAATTATCACCACACTGTACAGTGAAGTGTCTGTGTTTGCTACAGTGTTTTTATTTATTTTTTATTTTTTATTTATTAATTTTAATAAATATGATGAGTGTGCCTGAGAGATCACTGTTCATTTGTTGTTGTCTGTTTTTTATTTATGTTTATATTTTTATGTACCCATGGTGTTCAGTGTAAGGGGGGAGCTGCGTTTACAGACCCACCATCATCATTTGTTGGGTTCCGCGCTACATTACGTTACAGTACTCCGGCTATAAATGTTGTTTGTACTCGGTGGTGACAAAAACTGTTTTTTTAGCTTGAGTTGTGTAAGTGCTTCATTTTTTTTATAATGTACGAAGCACCATACATGATTGCAGACTTGAAAATTTCCATCCAATTGAACCAAAATTTTGCTTTGGTTTAAAAGTGCTTCATTCTGATAGTATACGAAGCACCGTACATGGCCGTAAACTTGAAAATATAGTCTTACAGAATGTGAATTTGGTGAACTTTGGAATGTAGCAGCCTTAGCTTTTTGTTTTGGCTCTGATAATGCCAGTTTGCACAATGTGTATCAAACAGAATCTTTCATTTCCCCTCTGTTGTCTTTTTACAAGTGATACTGCAACTGAAATATCAAGGAACAAGTATTATCTTCATATTTATATTTAGTTGATAAGGTTTAAGGTTTTGTAAGTGTCTTTTCAAACTGTACAGTGGTTACTGATCTCTGTATTACCTTGTCCAGGGGTTTATTGCAGTCTAATCGTATTTATTTTCTGCATCTCATACTTTACCAGTGTCTTTTGTTGACTTATTTCAAATGCAGTATTTTATTTAATTTTTATTTTACTTTATTATTATTATTATTTTTTAAAGAAGTGGAAGAGATGCTGTGTTACCTTTTATATCTGTTGCTCAGCATAAGTTTCAAACATCCTCACCATAGAACAGTTTTCTTTACATGGTCAGGTGGGAAAATAACAAGAACCTAAGCTGATTGTGGATATTTTTCTCACTCAGTCGTTTCCTTGCACACTTCATAATTGACAAACCCAGATGGTACAGCCAATCACCCAGTTTTTTGTTACGTAAGCAGGGGATTAATTTCAAAAGCTTCTGGGTTTATTAACAATGAAGCCCAGTATATCAATCAATCATTAGGTTTCCAGTAAGCTCCTTTGTGTGTAATGGAACTCTAGAATTTAAAAGGAGGCATGTACTGGTAACTGTCAAACCCAAATGATGCTCTCATCATGTCATTAGGTGTCCAGCAAGTGTGGATTTCATTTTAAACTTCTGTATGTGTAAAGGACCTCTTAACTGTGATTACTTAAAACTTAGCAATGTAAACGTCAGACCCATTTCACTGCATTTCATAACTCAAACCCAAACAATTTATCAGTCAATCACTGGTTTCCAGTTAGTGGAGATTTTGTTTAAAAATTGTCTGACACCAAAAGCTTCATGAGCCACACTATCTGTATGTACTATGTGTCTCTGAGTTGCATCTGAGCCTATTTACCGAAGTAAGTCACTCTAGAAACTTCACAATGTACACCACATAGCTGCAATTCGAGTACATTTAGCACACATACGAGGCATGTTTAAAGATTGTCTTACACCAAAACACGTGCATGTCACACACCTGTACATGCTATGTATTTTTGAATTGTATCTGAGCTTAGTGAGTGCAGTACATCACACCAGAAGTTACAATATGTACACCATATATGTGCAATTCAGACATATGTAGCACACAAATCATGCAAGACTCATGTAGCTATGGGTGTGAGATGACCTTCAGTGGAACAAAATCTCCCAGGTGTGTAACATAAACTCGTGATTGTGATTCATTAAAGCTTATCAGTGATCCTTCTCTCCTGCAAAGATGAAACATGTTCGTGCTTCCTCTGTCTGTTCAGCTCAGAAATCACCAGCTCTTAAATCTTGTATAGTAAACAGATTGACAGTTATGTATATACTGTATATCTGTCAGTCTGTTTACTATATCAGTCAATCCTCCTCTCTCCCAGTAAGCGAGTTTCAGGCTTGTCCGCTCTCAGGCGCTTCGAAAATCAAGTGTGTTTGGATAATATGCCTTAACTGAATGTGATATTAGGAGAGGCCCAGGTTAACCCCTTGGCTGCAATGATGTCTTTATACACCAAGTCCTCATTATTTTAGTCATGAATGTGTTTTAAAATCTCAAAAGTTTTTCCTTGATATTGGTGCTGTAAATTGTGGGGAAACTAGCAAATTGGCTTTATAGGGAGCAATAGAATATCAGTTTGTAGGTTTCTGAAATTGCATGTGGATGATGATGAGGAGGAGGATGAAAAAGGAATGTAAAAATATTGGACATATGGAGGACATACTGTATTTAATTCTTACTACCATGAGATTATTTTACTGTATAAGTGCAGGAATATTTTTCAGATTATACAGGTATGATGCATTCATTAATTCCTTCATTTAGAGAAGTTACCTTTTAGGTAAATAAAATTGCCTGGAGGTAGAAAGATTGAAAAGTGTTTGGTTACTAGTGTTCCTGAAAATAGTACTCGCATCGCTTTTTTAAAAATTGGTGTCATAATGAGTGAGGCTGGTCACTCTCATCTTAAATGTCAGGACCAAATTGCCTAGCCCCGGGCTCCTATGCTCCTCTGTGGGGCGACATAGGATTGGATAATGAATGAATGAAAATGTCATAATCCCTCCAGTCTAGATGTATATTTATTATTATTTTTTTAATGTTGCCACCAAACAGAGTCTTACCTGAGCTGAATAAATAGTCATCTGGAGTCAGCAAGAATAAAATCAGTAAAATATAGTAAATGAATACAAGGCATCATTGCAGCGGAGGTGTAAGTTTAATTATTGGGCTCAAGTTCCCCCTATATTTTTTATACGGCACATATGGCTACTTTCCAATATACAGTAACCACTAGGTAGCACAGGAGGCTTGCAGCACTCTTCCCTCGCAGTTCATTGTGTATGTTACAACTTAAATTTCTCTGATACAGTAGGTTGATTTCATAATTTTAATACCTCCCCGTCCCTCAAAAGGAGGATGGTGGACAGTTGGAGGACAGCTTAAGCATTCAGTCCACTGGGATCACATTCAGATGAACATGGGGCTACAGCAAGAGTAAAAATATCAACATAAATTGCATCAGTAACATGCAAATGGATATTGAGATGTAATGTGCAGAATAAATTGCTAAGGAAGAGATGTGACGAAGCCTTCAAAGCCACCAAGAATACAGCCCTATGAAGTAGCCCCAAAATGTAGCTAATTAATAAAGCAGTCCTTCCCTCACATAGCTAGCCAAGTTGGTATATTAGCGTTTCCAGTAGTGTGTGTTTTATCCCCATCAGCCCAAGTATGGTATATTTCATTCCTCCTATCCCCACCTGATTTTATTCCATTTAAGGGAGACTTTGAACTGGGTGGGTTTTATGTGGCCCTCATTAACCCCTTCGCAACTAAGGCTTTCTCTTAATCTGAGTAAAATTATTGGGTAGCAGTCGAAATAGAATAAAAAGGCCATCCTGTGAGGGAAGATATTGCAGGTGACTTAGGGTCATGTTCTTGAAAGCAAAGGAGGCTCTGTAACACCATTGCCTTATTGACTTATGTTTATTTCACTCTAACCCTTTTAGGATGATATTTTTGTAACTTTATTTGTTATACCTTAAGATGATTTTATTCAGCTTATTGGTGACCTCTTTTATTGAAAGGGTTAATGAGCCATTTCTAAGTCCTTCAGTTCAAAAAGTCGCTCCAGAATTTAATAAAATCAGCTATAAATGGCAAGACAAAACTATTAGACATTGTTGTGCTTAATGGGTTAATATTGTATTGTATGTCTTTCATATCCTTTGATATCAATTTTGTCGGCATTAATAGCATACAACTGAATATCATAGTGCCATAAGGAGAAATTTGCCAGTAAAGGTGCTGGGGAGCCTCCTTGGCTTTTGAGAAGATGACTTTTAGAGTGTTAATATGATGTAATGAGACTACATTAAGTATAACAGGTTTATATAAGTTCACTTGTATTCCATAGTGTGTGCTAACCCTCTAATCATGCTCCCAGGAAGGAGAATGTAGCCAGGGTCTCACACCAAATGAAGACCTGTTTTCAATGTAAACCTCTTCAGTCCAGTGATGTATTCATTATTTCTTTCTTGCTGCCACCTGACAATTTTCTTCATTTTTGTGAGAGACTTTGATATGGGAGGGGGGTCACTAACCCCTTCACAATAAATGATCTCTCATAAAATTAATGAAATCATATAGAGGTAACACGAATCAGTCAGGAAAATAATCTCCTGACTCAAGGGGGTAGGGTGGGAGTTTAGAGTTTTGTTAGACTACTCAAGGAAAGTTCATAAAGACAGTCTTTCTTTTTTGCAGTCTACAGGAGCTTCATGCAACCAACAACAAGGCCTTCATTCATTTTGAACTTTGATATTAATCTCATTTATCTTGAGACATGATTAGGGGGTGAACAGAAACTGTGGGCCTATGAGTTTACTGATTCATATATTTACATTTGCAACATAATTTCATGACACATCCACTGAAATGGTACATCAGGGTCAGGGTTATGTGTGGTGTCTTAAAATGGCTTAACGTGCCCCCACATTGTGTCTTTGTGGTGTTGTGGCTTTCAGTTTGCACTGTATATATTAACCCTTTCAGTGTGATGACATCATCTTTGTATTTTAATCTTGCTACATTCAGACTGTTTTCTTCAGTGTAGGAGAGACTTTTTGTACTATTGGGGGTTCGATGTACCCTTCATTAACCCCTTCACTATGAGGAGGCCGTATGATTTGAATACAGTATAGTTGTCTGGTAGTATCAAGAGTAAACTACAGAACGATGTCACTCTGCTGTAGGGGTTAATTGCTGTAGACTACATCTGATCGGTGAACACTAAATCAGTGTTAGAATTTAAGTATAAAAGAATATTTAATCACAGTGGTTACAGGAAAAAGTAGTTAATGTTGTAGTTTACCTCTAATTGTTAAATTTATTGGTAATTGTAGTGTATTTTAAAAAATGGGTGATTGTACAGGAAAACAGTGCTTTATGTGATTTCATGTAGTATCATAAGACATATGTACAGTTTCACACCAACAAATTATAATTCCTCATGGTTCTAGGCTTGAGGTTTTTAGTAACATTTAAAAAAGGATCCTGCCTGATGTGGAATTTAATTGTGAGAAGATTTTACAAATGCTTCCCATATTTCTAATATTTTTTTAAGATGGCACAAGCAAAGAAATATTTAATGCTTAAAATACCTAGAGAATTCTGTCTAGCTCTTTAAATAGTTACCTGTATTGTGTTGGATATCCAGTCATTGCAAGTAGTAAATACAACAATGATTGTCTTAACATTGTGGATTGCTTTAAATATTTTCAAATGCAGCACATAGTACATGTTATTAACAAAAATCAACACCCCTTAATTGTCTGGATCTGGACCAGTTGCCTTTCAGAACCTGTAATATATAGCTTGACCTTGCCAAGCATACTTGTCACCCACAAAAACCAGCCCAAGCTACATTGATGTGCACAGGATAATGCTGGGTAACCTGACCCTAACTAGTAACTAGTAACAATAATGATAATAATAGTGATAATGATGATGATGATAGTGATGATTTCGTCTTTTGTTTCTTAAAAGCTCCAGTTCTTCATAAGGAATTCTCTAGTGCTCGCCACTAGTTTACGCTTTTACAGTTTCAAGAACTGTGATGTCTTTCATATACAATAGACTTTGTTAGCAGGAATGTCGAGAAAGTAAATCATAGGTATATTATTACTATATTTTCAGGTATAGTAAAGGTGGGTTCCTGGCTGTTTCAAATACATGTTTTCTGGTGTTAATACACCCAAGAGAAAAGCATTTTGCCCATGAGGTTTGGGGGAGGGGTATTAAAATGAGCAAATTTGGTTTTCATACTACATAAAGTTATATGTTGTGCTGTTCTGTTTATTTTGATGTACTGAATCAAAATACCAATGGTAATATTTGCACTTAAACCTAAGGTTAACCCATACACAGTATCACAGTTTTTAAAATTTTCCAAAGCCATGAGAGTGACATGGTTTATTTGGATCCTTCCAGGTTGTTGGCTCTGTAAATTCAAGTCTGGGTAATTCAGAATTCTAGTTGGATATTTTAATAATTTCTTTGAGTTAATATAATTTATGAATAAATGTACCTAGAACATTAATATAGTAAAGGTAATATAGAACAGGATATAAATTATTGCATTAAAAACTTGATCACTTAAGCATGTGCACGTAGAACAAGTAAAGAAATTCGTGGGAAGGAGTCACTCACTTACCATCTGTAGTATAGTCAATAGCTCTCTCTCCTTCACCAGACACTGGGCCCCTTCCTTCATGAACCTAATGTCAGGATCTCTTCTCTGTTACTCACTTTGGTGTTGCAGCTTTCTACCTCACTTTGACAGCTGCTAAATCCTTATTATATCTAGCGAATTCATGTATTCATAATAGGGACTCCTCACCACAACAGCTACATATTGGAAGTGAGTTGCTACGTATTCGAAGTGAGTTGTTACCTTATCGGAACCATCCCACCAGAGTTTTATGATACAATACATTGTCCATGTTTCAGAGTGTTTATAATGATAAGGGGCTTGGTACTTTTTGTAAGGGGTGAATGTACAGTCAAAGACAAAAGTTGTGTTGCTGTTTTGTCCAAAGATAATGTAACACGTGAAACATTACAGGAGCTCTATCACAGTTACATATTCATGATTGGCTTGCCCGACTTCCTCAAGCTTCATATTTGCTGCTGATGGGATGATGGTGTAAATGAACTCAGGAATTCTGAAACCTTAACATTAATTTGTGAGAATTGCTGCATCCAAGGGATGACATATGAACCACATTCAGTCAGGCGATGGTCTCCTGGTTGTTACATCTTCTCATAAAACATCAAGCAGACCTAGTATATACCATGGTATAGGAAAACAACATGCATCCAGCTACTAGGGAGATGAGAGGTGGCATGATCTACCTTTATTTAGGAGGAGAGAATCCCGAACAGATAGTGCAAACAGTCCGTGTAAGTGAAACTTTAGAAAGGTAGATTAGGCAATTTTAGGAGGAAGGCACAACAGAGAATGGTCATCGTTCAGGTTGCCTTCGTGTTACCACATTATTGCAGGACCAGGAAATGATGGTGATGGAAAGCAGCACCTGCAAACAGTGCTTGCTGTAAGAGATGAATTTACATAGAATGAAGTACAATACACTAATAGTTGTGTGTAGACTTCAGTCTTCTGGGTTATGTTTTTTTTTTTTTTTTTTTACAGATAATGACAATCACAGATAATGATTATCAACTTAAGCTAAGTAAAAGTTAAATGAATAAAGGAGAACTGATTTCACAACTTTTAACTAACTGACTTGCAGTCTCATTGATATGACTAAAAATGAGAACACATGAGAACTGGCTCAAATACAGTATATCAAGTAAAAGTAGCAGTTGGAAAAACACAATACAACATATAGATACGTTTCACTTAGTTACCAAAAATATGCTCACATCCACAGGTTTGTCACCTGGAGCAAATGGCATCTCATGTCAGTGCTGCCAGTCATCCATATGACACAAACAGAGTGCACCAAAACTTGAGTCATTCAGCAGGTTTTTTCACCAGATTTCATGACACAACTTTTATCTTAGATTGTGCATTACCAGAAGTACATGGTGTTGGTGGTGTGTACTGCAAGGCTGGAAAGGCTCAAAACAATTATCATTTCTGAATCAAACCAATCCTTATAACCCCTTTTGTCAAACATAACTCTTCTAGGTTAAGTCATATTTCCTTCTCAGCTCAAAATACATAATTTATTTTTCAAAATTATAGAAAATGTATGATAGATGTAATATATGGCAATGTGATAAGCTCAGAAACATGGCAAAAAGAATCTTGCTATGTTTTGACCATAAGAGTAATTTAATGTGTTATTCTAAGTGGCTTTGGAGGTTTCATAGTTTGTCTTCAAAAATGTGCCCTGCATATTATGCCCCAGCACAGTGTCTTCATTTTATGTCACATATGTAAAGAATGATGGTAAGTTAACGTAACAGGAAAGAGAATGCTGAGGTGTAATATCCAAAATATATTTATAAGGAAGAGGTGTTACCAAACCTCCTGTGCCACATAGAATGAGGTCTTAATTTGGAAGTAAACTAGATTTTTCACCTTGCATTAAAACCTGTGCTTTAATATCACAGATGTTATGGCTGTGTAATAATTATTAGGGGCTTCCTATCCTCAAAACTGGCAGTGAAATATATTGGTAACAGTGTTGTTACTGTGTATACTTAATAGGTAACAGTCACTAGTTACTCCAGCTCTCCTGTATACCTTTACTGTTTGAGGCCATTTTTCATACAGTAGTGATGTTAAGGTGATGACAAGAGACAGTTGCCATGGCTAATGTAGTTAGCATTATTGTTAACAATGTATTTGAAGGCCTTTGTATTCTTGCATGGATATACACACAATGTACTCTGCTGGGTAATATACTCGTATATTAGATTTGCACGGAGTGCTTTCACTCACCAAATTATTTAAGTAATTTGGTGTATTGTTGAATGTCACTCGCTCATTACAGTAAAAAATGCGATGTACTTATTTCAGAAAGCACTGTTTAATATAATGCTGAGAGAGGAAGTGGAAGGAGTGTTAGTTCTGCATTCCTGTCTGTTTAGGAAGTTCTCTGTTGTCTCTTTATTACTACAGTAGTGTATTTCTGCATGTGACTCATTATTATTCACCTGTGTGTTGTTTATGTACAGTAGTCTGTGTCTGTATCAAAAAGGCACAGATAATATGCAAGAGAATATTAGCTTCTGCCTAAGAATATCTTTTGTAATTTATTGTTTCTACCTATATATGATTTTATTCAGTTTGGAGGAAACATCTGGTGGTGAAGGGGCACATGAAGGTTATAGATGACCCCTTTATATGTAAAATTTCCTGTAAACTGAATATAATTGTCTGGGGGGAACAATAATAAGCCTCATAATATGCCAAGGGCTGAAGGTTGAAAGAGAAATACTGTATGCAGAATACTTTGCTGTGAAAAGAGGTATTAGGAAAAATCCTAAGCAGATGAGAAAAGTGGACTTAAATGTGTTTGATATGTGTATTACTGTAAGCTCCTCCCCTCTCGCCTTGTGCTCATGCTTTCAAAGTCTTTCAGAAGCGCAAATATTGTGTATAGAACAAATTAGTTTTTGTTCATTACCTAAAGATATATTGATAGCTATTTTTCTACTCTCGCCCTGTATCTTCCCTGTTTACTGCTTTTAACGGTAAAGTGAAAAATGACACTGTAAGAAGGATTTGTTTTTAATTTGATAACTGTTTCATATTTTAAGACAGTTTGACCCTTTGAATCCAGGTGACATCCTTCTTGTTTACTCTCACTGCTCCTATATTATATTAAACTTCGGAAAGGCCTCTCGTAATGAAGGAGTTTGTTAAGGCAGTATCTAACCCATTCAGTTCAAAGTCTGTCGTAAGCTGAATAAAATAATCGGATGTTCAGAATAAAATGCAAAAGACATCTCTGGATTTCAGGGGGTTAAAAGGAAATAAGAAGTTATGGGCTAAGACTGTACATAAAGTTTGCTCAGAACTTGTAGACTTGGATGCCGAGCCTGACTAAGGGAGCTATAGCATAGAAACCCCTTTCATTCCCAGGGGGTGTTTCAGTGAATAAAATCATTTGGTGGTAGCAAGACTGAAGTACAGAAGGTATCACTGTACTGATCTGACCCCAATCAGTTTAGTAATATTTTTATTTTAGCTTATTCATACTTCTTCCAGATGCTTATATTTAACTTAGGAAAGATCTTTTATATCTGTGGCATTATTTAAAGCTGTATACAACCCATGCAGTTTGAAAAGTCTCTCCTAAGCTGGACAAAATGTCTGGAGGTAACAAACCTGCCAAGCACACCATGAAAAAAAAAAAAAATCGCATGGTATTGAAGGGGTTAGCTTTATTATCCACCTGAAACTGGGCTAGAGGTCATATGGTTATTGGCATAGGAGGCTTCTTAACACACTTTCTAAGTAATTTGTTTAGCATTTTTCAACTAAACGCTCAGGCTGCTATGACACACTCGGCTTAATGAAATTGTCTGGCATTGTATAGAAAACTAAAGTTATCTCATCCATGAGAGCATTATTGGTGGCAGTAGTAACATTCTGTAGAAACATTTCACATTGCTTGCCAGATAACAGTCAGTCTGTCAACCGTAAAGTAAGAAAGGGGTGTCAATCCTTTGTGTGCTCCACCGTTCATAATTCAACCCGCCGCGTGTAATTGGAAAAATAATTTCACAAATAAGGAAAGGGTATTAAAAAATCTCCTTTGCCATTGAGAGTATGAGAATACAGGCATGTCTTTCATCCATTCTTACAGATTTCATCTGGAGAGTATCACGAAATTTGTTCACTGTTTATATAATGTAATTCTTCAGTGATGATAGAGTATGGAGATTAAGGTAGAACTTGTAATTTATATGAACTAGATTGGGGATGTCAGTAGTTTTTTTCTGTTGTTACTCTGATGGTGAGAGTGGGGATTGCAGTACAGTGGTTGTCTTGTTCTGACTCTGGATGATAATGTAAAAATTATTTTTCTCTATCAGTTCCTTAGCCATGGGAAGGAAAGTAAAGGACAGATATTGTTTGTTACCTTAACCCCTTCACTCTTTTAAGTGATTCTGTTCATGTTTAGGTAGACCTCTTGTAGCTGTAGTAGTAGTTGCAACCCCAGGCCTATCTGTATGTGAACCTGGTGAACTGCAGGCTGAAGTTGCCAGTCTCTTGCAGCCCACCATATTCCTTTTGGGGAATGGAATTGGGAAGGAAGTGAGGGACATTTATAGAACTGATTAGTAGAGCCATCCAGTTATACAGTATTGGTGCCACCACTTGAAGGCATCCCTATCCAGCACCAAATAAAGGGTGAAAGAGGGTTATCTGATCTCTCATATTTTAAAGGTCACACCCTAAGCTGAAGAAGGATTCAAAAAGTGCATCATCAGATTGCAAGGGTTACTGAAGGTTATATCTGACATCTATTAAAAAAGTCTCCTGAGCTGAACACTTGTCTGGAGTTAACAAGAGTAGAATTTTAAAGTATGTTGTCAGATGGTAGGTGTTAAGTATAGGCAGTTTGTTTTCATCTGACAGAATTAGGCCAGTAATTCTGCTTGAATAGTAAGTTGTTCTCGCATGATATTTGATGAGCCTTGGGTATGAGATAGGAATGAATCTCCTTGGTTGCTGATCAAATCAACACTCAATTAGGCTGTCAACTGGGCTGAAAGGGACTAGGGATCTTCATCAGGTTGGAACAAATGTGCTATAATTATAGTCTTGTTCTGTTGGTTTGATTGATTGGGTAGATGGTTACAGGGTGGATTTTTGTCATAACTTAGGAGGAGGAGGGAGTTTTTCTTATAACGTTATAGATTGGGTGGACTTTCCTCATAACTTAAAAGATGGGTGGAATTTTGTCAACTTAAATTAGAGGGTGGATTTTGGTCAAAGACCAGATTAAATGTGGTTGTAACTGTTCAAAGATCGAGTACAATTTTGTCATAACTGTTCACAGATTGGGTGGAATTTTGTTGAAACTTCAAAGTTTGGGTGCAATTTTATTTTAACTGCTTGAAGTTTAAGTGAAATAAAGGAAAATAAATAAAAAATGCTGGTATAAAAAATGCCCCTGGAGTGAATCGTACATGAATAATATACCATGATTTCTGTGGAGCCACGAGGGAAGGTGGTTGGAGTGGGAATATCTTAGCCACTTTTGTGATGACATCCTTTAGTGCTTTATGGTTCTTAGCTGTATACAAGTTTATTCAGAGTAGAATTTTTTTAATTTCTGGGGATGTCTAATTAACTTCATTCTTACCATCCGACAGTTTTATTCTGCTCCGGATATGCTCTTCACACTAGAGGAGCCATATAAAGGCTTAATAAACCTTTAATATGTGAGACCATTCTTGAGTTAAACAAAATGCTCAGGTAGCAACAAGAATAAAGTAGAAAGGATGTCACGTGGATCCAGGGGAGTTGTGCTAATTTAAATTGTCTGGAGACAGCAATAATAGACTAAAATTAAAAGCCGTCACCAGATTCTAGAGGGTAAAGTAGGATATAGTTCATTTGTTTTCACCTGAGAACTGTTCCATTCAAACTAGATAAACATGTCATGGTTGCATGAAACTCAGTTGATCCATAGTTATGAGGTTGGAATGAGTCTCCTTTGTTACTTTCCAATCTGACTACATGTTTTAAATCAACTGAGCTTCAAGGGGCTAGGGATCTTTTTCAGGTTAGAACAAATGCACTATAGTTCACATGATCTCAGTGCAGATAATGTTGTAATCCTGTTAATCACTTCACTCAGCATGCTTTTCATGTTATTCTTGCTCCCATCAGATGATCTTATTTGGCTTGGGAGAGACTTTTCTGACTAGGGAGGATTATGTAAAACCTTCATTAAGACACTTAGTACTGGAGGTTTTTCCCAGGTGAAATAAAAGGTCTGATAGTATGAATTTATGAGGCTCGGGTGAGACTTTTCAAACTGTATGGATGAGATACAAGTACTTTACATACATACACACCTTCAGTAACCTGTTCAGTATGAGAGACCTTTCTTCAGTTGAATAATGTCATTTTATGCTATGAGATCATTCAGTTTGAGAGAGGCTTTTGAACTGGAGGGGTTAGATACAGCCATCATTAACCATTTCATTACGAGAGATCTTTCCCAGTTGCATATCATCTGATGTTATGGTCTTACGCAGCTTGAGAGAGACTTATATAACTGGAGGGATTAGGTACAGGCACAGCTTTTAGTAACCCAATCAGTAGAGAAGACCTTTCCCAAGTTGACTAAAATATCCTGGAAGTAGCAAGAAGGAAATAAGAGATACACGTCATGCGAGTGAAGGGGTTACCCAGGATCGGTTATGTGTTATACCATGGCAAATTGTGATAGAGGCTTTTTGGTATTCTCGGTGGACACTGACAGAGAAGATTATGTTCTTTGTAAGTTTTAGTAACTCATGCATGAAAATAATGCCTCTTTTTCATATGTCTTCGTTATAGAGTATGCTTTAAGTGTTTATATGTTATGAATTAGATTTTTTTTTTTTTTTTTTAATACATAGCAAATTTTATAATGTGGTTACTTTCAAGATTTTTTTCTAAGTCTTGACAATCACACAATATGAAGATGAAGTATATTTTTATCATTGTGATTTGGCGTATGATTGTGGCCTGGGTTATAAGAAGTGTGATGGTGTTCAATGTCCAAACTACTTTGTAAGGAATTCCCGCCCTAAGCCAGGACCGAGAATCACACACAAACCTACCATCAGTTCTCTCGTAACTTGGTATTTGGTAAACAGAAAGACATGGGAATTTTTTGTACTTCCCTCTTTTGCCACTCAGATTTTGATTTGTAGGAAGACATGGAAAGTTTTGTATTCTTATTTTCTGTACTGTACTTCCTTTTCATAACTCAGAATTTGATTGGCAGGAAGATGTGGGAATTTCCAGTACTTCTTATGTCTTCCTTTCCATCAGCTTCCTCTTGTAACTCAGATCTTGTTTGGCAGGAAGATTTGGGAGGTTTCTGTATTCTTCCTGTACCTCCTGCAAAAACAAGTTAGTTTGTGATTCTTTTTGTGGAAGGAATAAGAAAGATGGGAAATTTTCTACACTCTCTTCCTTCTCATGATAATTACCTTCCTGTAAATAAGGTATTGAATTTTTTTTACAGGGCAAAGAAAGACACAGTGGAAGATTATATACTTTCACTGTCTTCTTCCTGTCAAAGCAAATTAAGGGTTATGAGAGGGAGCTGACTCAGATTTACAAGAGGGAGTTGATTGTCAAAGTTACAAGATGGAGTCAATTTTAAGTTTGTTTGTGAATCTTGATCCAGGCCCCCACAAAGCGAGAACCATTGTTGTTGTCATGGTCCCAGTGCTCATTATCTCTCTGGCGCGGGCACTGGTTGCGGCGGTGGTGTTGTGTGCTGGTGCATAGAGGGCCTGTGCTGTGGTGAGACTGAATAATTTGATTATTTTTAATTTGACTGCATATTTCAGCAGCTTTTAATTCTTAGACTGAATATCTCAACTGTTTTCCTGTCAGTACAAGAAATCACCCAGTTATGATCCATAGACTGCCTCTCCCAACCATTTTAATCCCAGTTTTTACTCTCCCTTCAGTAGGGGAAGTTGCCAGTTGGCTTGTTGTAATTTTCTGATAATGGCAAGTGTATAATATAAAATACGTCAACATACTGATTCTGTTAATGAGTTTCTAACTGCTTCACTACAAAAAGTACCTCCTAGGGTGAAGCAGATCATCCAGCCTTAGCAGGAATACAGTACAGTAAAATGAAAAAGGCCATTATTGCACTGAAGGACTTAAAACTCAAGTCCATATTGCTTATCAAGGCTGGTGTGAAGTTCAATGCCTGTTTACACTGGGGCACATCTGTTGCCTCAGTGGCTTGTCCAGTTTTACATTGAAATCTAGCAGAAGCCAGTTTAAAATGAAACTAGGGAATCATTGGAATTGTGCAGCCTGCTTGTCTCCATAAGCCATATCCTTATAACTGAGAGGATGATAATGTTTGCAAACCTCCAGTGTTTGACAGTCATCAGTGAAACCCTTAGTGAGAATAAAGTAAAGTTTAGCTTTTTTGTCTGTTGAATGCACTATGTGATATGGCATGCAGGCTAACTGCAGCTAATTCTCACAGCTGTTTCGTAAATGACTTGGAAAGTGGAGTTGTGTTCTTCTTATCAGTGTGTTTATGTTTACATTGGCCAACTCATAATATGTTTGTGTTTGCCTTGACTCTCTCAGAATATGCTTGTGAACACATTGAACCTCTCAGAAAACATTCATGTACACCGTACCCGTTGGAGAAGACATTTATGTACGCCTTGTCCATCTCAGAATACTTGGCGTACTCATTGACCTTCTCAGAATGCAGTGTAGACTTTATAATATTGACCATCTCAGAATCCAGCCAAGGTTCTCTATTAGCACTGCACACACACACTCACCCTGGCCACACACAGCTCCGCCTCACTTCAGTCCATTGTAACGGACATGTCTTTCTACTGCTGCTCAAAGTTGGCCACCAGACTGCCCGTGTTGTGATGTACGGCCATGTATTAGGTGGCGTGGGAGGCCTCATAGCACCTCTTCCTCAGTGATTTATTCTGTGTATTACACTTTTCCATCCTCTTCTGTGTTACTGAGGCAAACTGTTTCATGGTACTTGTAACATATCTTCCTCAGTAATTTATCTTGCATGCTACCTTTTCATTTTCTTCAGCACCACTGAGGCAAAGTATGTCAGTATTGAAGATGTATAAATGACTTACAGCAAAATATGAATGTGTGATGAGTATCATCACTGTTAAGTAGCTGCTGCATTGGTGATATCGTAGCACCTCTTCTTTTATTATTTTACATATTACCGTTACTCTTTTTATTCTCTTACATGGCACTGAGTTAAACTTTGTCTGTACTGAAACTATATAAATATCACAAAAGCATGTAAAAGTTGTAATAAGCATAGTATACCAAAAAGAAAAAGGTACTATGAAGCCAGCAGTGCCATCTAGAATCGGGCCAGTTGACGGGTGGTGGAGGCGGGGTAGGGCCGGGAGCCGTCAGCATAGGGTCTGTCTGATCTCACTATTCTAGCATAAGACTAAAAATCTAAGTGATAGCCATTATATACTGTTTTCAGTGTTAATACTAGTATTATTGTTAGCACTTTTATTGAAGTGCAATGTGTTTTTGTATATATTCTTTATATGCCCTAAGCCTCATGTTGCATTTAAATTGAATTTATGAATGTTATATTTTATGGGTTATGAAGATTTATAGCCTTCATTGCTTGGATGATTTACAGTACCATATATTGTAGTTGTTGTATGGAATTGAAATTTATTGGAAATTGGGTAATTATAAGTTAACGCTACTTGAAGCTTAGAGCTTAATAAAGAACAATCACCTTGGCCAGTGTTGGCTCGTGTTTTAAGTGGCTATGGAGATTTTGTAGTGCTTCATCCTTGGTGATTAATTCCACCTGTTACACCTCAGTATCCTCCTGTATGTTACCGATGTAAACTGTGTCCATGTTAAACAGATATGTATAACATACTGGAGAAAGTAAGGTGTAAAGTGCAAAATAAATTGCTATGGAAGTGATGCTATGAAGGCCTCTGTGTCACCTAGAATATGACCACAGATCAGGGCTGCTTTCCAGATAAACTGAAGGCCAATAGCAATTGCATAATCTACCCTTTTGATGATGCCAGTCAGGGACTAAACAAGAATGTTACAGAAATCATTGTTGTAGTTCTACCAGTTGTGAAGTAACATATAAAACAGTAATTGTAATAAAAGAGAAAGCAGTAACAAGCAGTCCCATATTGCCCCATGCAAGAACATCAACCCCTTCACCCAGAGGATTTTATTCAGCTTAGGTTGAGTCCCGTACTAGAATAGTAAATGGTTTGAGGGGGGTATTATCTAATCTCTTGTAGTTCAAATAGTCTTCTGAAGTGAATAAAATCTCGTGGAGATTGAAAGAACAAAATGAAATATTATGTCATCATGCTGAAAGGGTTAACTCCTTAAATTCAATAGCGTTTTTTAGTATAACATATTCTTGCTAGCTCCAGATTATTTTATTCAGCTTAGGAGAGACTTTTCAATCTGAATGGGATAGAGGAAGCTTAAATAAGCCCTTTCACCATCACTTATTCTTTGTAAATTGAATAAAATCATCTGGAAATACTGTAGCAGGAATATGATCTTAATATATGTAATACATCATCAGCTTGAAGGAGTTTATATAGTATATGCAGATGCAACATAAGGTTTCCCCAGATGAAATGCAAAGGGATTACTATATGCAAATATGGCTTAAGTTTATCGTAGATAAAATGCAGAGGGGTTAGTGTATGTAGATGTGACTTTAGTTTATCCTGGAAGCAATGCCCAACACACGTGAGCCAAGGCCTATGGATTGTATTGGTCCTGGGCGGCCACTGCCTAGATAGTCACGCATCATCAGCCTGTGTTCGGATTCACAGACAAATTTACGATCAGACTTACAATCCCTTCGTAAATCAGTTTCACTGGTATGGGGAGATTCTGTGCTCTCCTGTCCTTGTCCTTCCTGGAAAGCAAATGATAGCCCATGATAATTTTCCCTTTATAATTCAGGTTTGTTTTTGCAAAAGAAACAAAAGACATGGCAGGATTCTACATCCTCCATGTGTGTTCTGCAAAAATGAATCAGAGTTACTATAGGAAATTGATCACCAGTTTGAAATTAATCGTATTTGAAGTTGATCGTAAGTTGATACATGAATCCTGTCCATAGTGTGTGTCTGGGGAGGCGCCACATCAGACAACAATCGTACGGATATCTCATCAAACCTGAGAGTGTGATGGATGAAGGCAGGCCCCCATTTTTTCACATTAGTAATAGTTGCTATAGCCCCAGGTTCGTCTGGAATCTGAGCATGGTGGACTTGCAGCTAGAAGTTGCCCTTCTCCATCAATCCACCATTCTCCTTTCAGGGGTAGGGAGGGAGTTAAGAGACATTCAAATAACCAGGCAGGTGAGACACTGCTTTATATCAGTACCACCACATGAAGGCATCCCACTCCAACATTTTTATTTTATTTATTTTTTCCTACTGCAATTGAAATGCATAACCATTCAACCTAGTGGTTGATTGTGTTGCAGATGGTGAAATGAAGCACTTAAGAGGGATGCCTTCATGTGGTATCACCAACATAAAGACCTAGGTGTCTCCACTATCCAATTACACAAGTGTCTCTCAGCCCTGTACCAGTCTCCAAAAAGAGGATGATGTGCTGTGGGAAGAGGACAGTTTCACCCTGCAGTCTTACAGTTTCACATCTGGGTGAGACTGGGGCTACAACAACAACATGGTTAAATGCAGTTAAACCATTTCCCATAGCCTCACAAACATCTCTTTGTATTGTATTTATATGGGGATTTTCACAAAGTAGGGGCTTGTACATGCCTTCATACACTCGGTTTTGATGATATGTCCAATCGTGTATCACTGTGGCCATCCATCTAAGTGCAATGTACTCACTCATCCTAGGACTGCGCTCTTAGCAAGTCCTCTCTGGCCTCTATATTTTTTTTATTATTATTTTTTATTTTTCTGGACCTCGTACGTATGTTTTTGCCAAGATTTGCGCAAGGTTAACCCCTTCACTACGAGGGGTCCCTGAGCTGAATAAAATCATCTTGGAATAGCAAGAGAAGGAAAAATTGTCTGGCAGTCCTGAAGGAAAGCAAGAAAAAAAAAATCTGAAAGTAAGAAGAGTAAAAGAAACATATCTCATGGTACCAAAAACAAAAAGTTAATATAAAGATGTCTAGCACTAATATAATTTTTTAAAACGTCATCACTAATAACAATTGCAAAAGACTAAATTGTCTAGCAGTAGCGAGTGTACATCAAAGTTTTCTCCGTACTGAAGGGGTTAATGCAAAAAAATAGGTTATTTTTTTCCAGGGTGTTAGTTTTGTGTAACAAATTCTGTGATTAGAAAGTGACCTGAATTTCATTACCTTTGCTGTTTTTTTTCTTCAGAGGGTCATGTTCCCGAGAGTATAGAAGGTGTCTTAGTGCTTCCTCTTTAGTGATTTATTTTGCATTTGATAGCTGATTATGCACATGTATATTATGTTTTTTATTCAATACCGACAGATTTCATACACAAAATACCTGTACATGAGAATATCAGCTTAACATATACAGATGTTAACTGGTAAGGAAGAGGCCCAGGGGAACCTCCTTTGTGGCCTTAGAACATTATCCTTGTCATTTTTGTCATCTTAACCTCTTTTACCCCACTTAAGAATGAGGTAAGGTGTCTCTTACATTATTGTTTTCTTTTGTGTTGTTAATGTAACTTCTTCCATATAAAAGGGAACTGAATAGCATATAACAGCCTAGTAAGCTGTAAGATGCAAAATATATCGTTAAGGAAGAGTTGCCAGCAAGCCTTGATAGCCAGCGGGACTACGAGCCCAGTTGTGTACGAGCAAACACAGTTGTATCACCCAGCAAGCATAGGAGAAACCATACCGTAGTCTCAGGGCCAGATTATTAAAAACTGAGAATGCTAAGATGTGCAAAAGCCTCCCAATTTTTTTATGATTATGTCTAAAGCATATTAGAGTACAGTATGTCTGACCTTTTCGGATCATTGCCGAATTTACTCTGTAATGTGATACAAGCTGATCATATATAACAATTACAGATGTTCCATAAATGACTAAAATGTTAGGGGCTTATTTATACTATTGGGCACTCAGTTTTAATAGTACGGCTGTCAAAGTCTTCCGGTGTTCTCCATGCTTACCTCATCCAGCCTTGTCCGTTCTGCGACAGTTGATCTGTGTTTTGAGCAGATCATTTAACCTCTGAATCTGGGTGACATCCATTCTTGCATATTCTTGCTTGTACCAGACACTTTTCTTCATCATAGGAAAGGCCTCACGTGCTGAATGGATTTAGTAATGTTCTGTCTAACCCTTCCATTCAAAAATAATCAGGAGATACCAAGAATGAGATGAAAAAGATATCCCCAAGTTCTGAGAGTTCCG
This sequence comes from Birgus latro, assembly GCA_018397915.1. NCBI lineage: Eukaryota > Metazoa > Arthropoda > Malacostraca > Decapoda > Coenobitidae > Birgus > Birgus latro. The sequence continues at coordinate 48,594 of JAGKTI010004332.1, forward strand.
CAAGAATAGTGACAGGAGTGGGTGAGGCTTTGACCCCCTGAATCCATATAATATTCTTTTTAGCTCATTTTCGCTGTTGCCAGATTACATTGAACTTAGGGAAAGCCTTGTATTGAAGGGGTTTACCAAGTCATTATCAACCTCTTCCAATTCAAAAAAATCCATCCTGAGCTGAGTGAAATTTTCAGGATACGGCAAGAGTCAGTGAACATGAACATTACCTGGATTCAGGGAGTTAACCCACTGAGGTAAGGTTTTCTTCTTCATTTGACTCCTGCCATCTCACTAGTTTTATTTAGCTTAGAAAAGACTTTGATCTGAAAGTGTTAGATATATCCCTAATAAGCTCCTTCAGTACAAGAGGCCTTATAACTTGAGGAAAATTGTTAGATAGCAGCAAGAGTAATCTAAAAAGAATGCCAACCCAATTCTAGGTGTTACCTTCTTGAATCTGATGACATGTTGACTTATTCTTGCTACCTCCAAATAATGAATATTCAGCTTGGAGGGGACATCTTGGAGTGAAGGGACTAATAAAGGCCATATCTAACCCTTGAGTCCGAAAACCTGAGTCGAGTAGAATTGTCAGTAGATACCAAGAATAAAGCAAATGTTAACATCACTATGTCATGGGATTCAGTGGGTTTTTATTGGTGAGAACAGAGGCCGTTTTTTAGCACCAGGAGTATTATTGTATATTTTTTGTTGTGTATAGGTGTTGCATGCATGACACTGTTTTGAATGGTATTAATTTGGAAGATATTTTGTATAAAGAAAAATACTCTCCTATACGATGTCTCTTGCGTAATGGAATAAAGAAAACATTACTGTATTTTTTTGTTTGTTAGCCTTTGGAGAGTTGAGATTGACTCTCTCTCTCTCTCTCTATCTCTCTCTCACTTTACACTGCATCTTGAGAATAAAGACTGATGTTTAATAACTGACATAATTAATTTAGTATCTTTGCCAACAAGTTACATATAATTGAAATTATTATCAAGTCAAAGAAATGTTATCTCCTTATAGTTGTGGCCCCAAGCTCATGTAAACATGACCCCAGTTGACTACAGGCTGAGGCTGCCCTTCTGCAGTCCACGATCTTCCTTTTAGAGGACAGGGAGTTTAGGAGCATTTATATAGCTAGGTAGTTAAGCAGACTATTTATGTTGATGCCACTGTGTAAAGGCATTCACTCTCCAACATCTTTCAGCGAGTATCATATCACGCATATGCTGTATTCCTGATTTACAGTTATTTAAATAAATTTCAGTATTAATTTTGCAATGAACCTATAGGTACTGTACCTATATTTTTTTACTTAAAATTACTTATGATTCATTATAGAGTTGTTTTGAAGTTAGAAAAGAGTGTTTTTAGTGTATTTATTTCCTCAGTCATGAACCTGACATGTCTTTCTTAAAGGTATTTTGCTGATACAGTACAGTAGCAGCATTTTACCAGCACCTATCAGAATTTGTGAGAACTGAGCATAGGTGGTTACAGAATTTCAGTCCTGAGATGGTTTGGTCAAGTGGAGAGAACTGAGTATGAGAAATAGATCTGAAAAGTGTATGTGAGTGATGTGAGAGAGGTAAAAGGGGTGGGAGAAACCAAGGATGAGGTGTAGGGACAGAGTTGAGAGTTATATGAGGGAAGATGATGTTAGCTGGAGAATAGCCTGATGATGGAAGACAGTGTGGCATGGATGTGTTTGTGGTTACTCCCCCACATATTATGGTGTCAGGCTATAGATCATTCACACATTTCCTTTTGTTCTTCAACACAAACTTCCCTTTCTGTAGCTCTGTTTCGTGTAGATGCATTTATTCCTAGTAAATGAACAGATAGCCCCATTTTACTCCCTTTGAGGTGTAGGAACCCATGGTAACCATATTTCAGTACATGTAAGGGTAGATGACCTGCCTATCTGCCGTGGTAGTATTATGGAATTGAAACACCTCCAATTACAAGGGGATCAAGCCTACGCAAGGCCATCACTTCAACCGGGGTGTTCTGATCACTAGACCACCAGGTGACATTACAAAGAAAACATGTTATTAGGATACTGAGTATAGGTATGGTATTACAAGGATTTCATAATTAAATTATAACAGGTAATCTAATATTTTCTCCTTTGGGTGTAGGCCTCTAGTCCCCTCTCATGCATCAAACCTGCAGGTGTGTCAAGGGCATCACTTCAACTGGTATGTTCTAACCACTACACCACCAGACGCCCACATTTAGGCAACTTATGATACGTAGTACAGTAGTCTACAGTACAGTCATCGCAAAAGTGGCTTATTAATTAGAGTAAAATGGTAATAGACAAACCCATATTTCCCTCTTATGAACATACGGACCCGAGGCTAGGCTGCTGAAGTCCAAAGGTCATATTCGTAAAGGATATTGCCCAATTCTGACAGTAGGTCCAGCAGTGAAATTACTGAAAATTAGGTTATACATTATGTAAAATGAATGACACATGGGATTACATATATTTAGGCTAGTTTACATATAATGCCCATTTTCCACTCTGCCTGATGAGTTTTTGTGTTGTGGAGCCACAAAGTTATATCTTCCATCACATACACTAGGCGCGGAAAGTGTTGACGCCATCTTAAAAAAAGAAAACATTCTTGTGGTTAGCAAGGAGAAACAAATAAATTAACACTCACCATTGAATTTAGTATTTACTGGCATTCCCC
>JAGKTI010004333.1:0-35737 GCA_018397915.1 Birgus latro
TTTTTTTCCCCTGTGATTTGTACTTTTTCATCATAACAAACATACATTCACGAAAACTTTCAATAAAAAATAAGGCCCTGATTTCATCATGAAACATACTCTCTGCTTCGATTATGTAAATAAACACAGGGCTGGAGTGAGGTTTGTCGAACCGTGCTTCCTCCTCCATCCCTCCTCTATCTCCTCCCTTTCTCCACTCCCCATCACCTCTTCCATCTCCTCACCAGGATCGTCAGTGTTGTCTGAACCATTCCCATCATTGGAAATAGCTGATGAACGTACGGGAGGAAACGATGGGAGCACAGTGGAGGACTCACGTGATCCACCCTCCTCATGTAATATATAAATATCAACACTCATCATGGCAGTCGCTTTCCTCACAGAAAGAGTCACTTTCTCCACTCAACATTGGCGATAATGTCAGCTCAAGTTCTCTCCCTGCCATTTTATCACTAAGGCCTTTTCTTTTCTGGCCATCAGACTTCACTGGTGTTGAAGTCAGCGACTGTGGGTGCTCAGCCGAGGATCCAGATAAAGGGAAAAACTTTTTGCGTAGGTCTACCCATTACAGAGGTAGGCAGGTAACTGGAGTGTGACTCGGATGCGTGCAGGAGGGTTGCCTGTGGCTGCATGATGTGGAAATAACCCGCGGAATATTCAGACAATCTCGTGAAACACAAGATCATATATACATGCCACCCAGACGTCCCAGGGTCGTTACGTATACATGACCCCAGATGCAATGGGTTAATAATACCAGAAACACATTAATTACAGTAAAGATTAAAAGTTTGAGAACAATTCAGACAAGCTAAATTTACGATAAAATTGTTATAGAAGGAAAGGCGTTTTGCCTCATTAGTTTGTAAGTCCAGACCTTCCACTGTCTCAAAACCAATTCAGCACCTAATGAGATCTTACTCATCTGATCACTAAATCTCAGCCGGGATTGAAGTGTTGTAATTCTACATTATTGACTTGAAGCCCTAGATGTACAAAGAAATTATTTATCACCCATATACTCATGAGTCATAGTTTTTACTTCCACAGTCTGCTTCTACGTTGGCCTGGAAGAATTGAAGCAAGGGTGTCACTCCAAATGAAATCCTGTTACTGGTGTCAAGCCTTTCTCAAGCACCCCAGTAAAGTTTCAAACTACCACCTTAACACTGGACACCAGGTGTTCATTTAGTGTAAGAAATGGCTACAATCCCACTAGTCCTGACTCCTGGGTAGGACTGTAGCACCTCCAGTCATTGGAGTGCAATATGTTCAGGCATCTCGAAATGCATGATGTTGACTTTGACTCTTTTTCTTTCATTCTGTCTTGAAGAGAACAATCTTGCAAGATTCTAGCCTTTGATTCCTTCTTTCTTGCATTTAAAAAAAAAAAAAAAGAAACCGAGTAGAAAATAAGGTTTACGAGTTTATCCAAAACTAGGGAGTGAGATGCCACTGAATCTCCACTCACCATTGATGTCCGCTGAGTGATGAGGAGAATGGTGGACTGGTCTTTGGAAGCTGCTCTTAGTACGGCGTTCAAGGCTTTCCAATACCCAGCAGCCTCAGTGTCGTTATCTGAGGGAAGAATCTGTTAGCATTATCTTATATTTTTCGGACATCGTATCCAGGCTGTTACAAGAAAAATTGATAATAGTCGTCTATCGGAAGGGAAAACAATGATTACACTTTACAGACTCTTAGGTTATTTATAGACCGTTTCAATTATCTCGAGACATGTTTCGAATGGGATGGGTTAGATGTACCCTTCATTTTCCAATCCTCTATTGAATAACGTCGTCTGGTACCAGCAGTGATTATGTATATAGGACGACCTCTGGTTGAAGCAAATTGAAAACGCTTCATGTTGCTGAACAGATAAATATTATACATATTGTTCCTATTGCCTTCGGTGTTAGAGAGAGACGCCTTCGTGTGGTGGGACTGATGTAACTAAGCTTCTCTGCTGCCCAATTATACAAACGTCCCTCATCACCCATCCTTTGTCCCAATAGGGGAATGGTGGAATGCAGGTGGGGGCATCTTCAGCCAGCATTTCACCGGATTTACGTTCAGTTAAGCCTGGGATTGGAACTACCTGTCACTAATCTAAATTATGCTTGCAAAACAAGAACTTTATCAAAGGACGTTATCGTGATGTTATGATGAATTCTGAAACAGGACCTGACCTCAAGAAAGGTCTTTACTAAGCTAAATATCATCATGTCGAAAGAATATAGAAACATCATTATACTGAAGAGACAGATGAATTTGTGTAGCCATTGGCAGTCTTTCCGAAAGTTAACAGTGTAAGTATACAATGCAAGCCAAAACTGTTGTCGTCCAAAAAACATGCAAACAACCAATGAAGGGCGAACATTACGTGTGCCCTTCCTTGTGTTATTTACACACGTGCTGCAGGTGAATGCGAGTAGATTAATATGTCTGTTTGATAGCTGACGGAAATGCAGTAATGGATTTTGTATTTTAAATCGCAATATGGATATGAAATGGATGATATGTTTTCCATACTCCAGATGGTATGTGAATATAATTAGTTCAAATCCATATACTTGATAACAAGCAGAAATACAATAATGATTTTTTTTTTCAGACTTTGGTTTAGATTAAAAATACATAAAGTGTTTTTCCATCTCCTCTTTCTTGTTAACACTTTCAAAAGCTTGCAGGTCAGCGAAACCGTGACCAACTTCCGAATTCCTCGATTGGCTATGTTCACTGTAACCATTTTTTTTTTTTTTTTTTGTCATCCTTCGGTAAAACAATAATTATGAAGTGTTTTGGAGCGTCGTGCTTTGTGTCAGTGTTAATGAGGGAGATGTTCAAACTGTAAACATACTGTGGATAATATTTGTTCATTCACGAGGTGACAGGAATATAAGAAGGGCGCGTTGTTACATCTTATATTTGTTCTGCTGGGAGAAAGGGCTGAGTTACAGCTTTCCTACATCAATACCAGGTACATTATTGAAGTACTGTTACGTCTCCGTCCCACAGGCTCCAACAGCAGTAGTAGAGCGTAGGAAAAACGTTGCCAAGTGAGTTGTTCTTCCTATGGTCAGCTGTTCAGTGTACAGTAAACGAGATCAGCATAGGCGTGGTAGATAAACATTTGCTTCCCAAGTTTGCGGTCTTTATTCACCAGGGGGCAGAAACCTACGTCATAGTCGGTGAAAGTCAGAAATGTGAGACTTAATGAGCAGCACATCATACCAAAGTCGAGACTTTGTTAGGTCAAAATCATAAGCTACTGAGATAGTGGTTTGCGATGTGTAGCACTTCCGAGTTTTGAAAATTGAAGAAAAATACATAAAAACAGCAGAGAAAAGACATAACAAAAAATCTAAAATTACAATGATATTTTTCTTAAATGTTTTCGGTGAAAAGTCAACTGATTAATGTCAGGTTTTAGGAATTATTTGTTTACCACTTTGTTTTACTGTAGACGAGGACATGTTGCCTCACCACACCATCATGTAAACACCACCACTGCCACCAGCAACATGGAGAACTCTAACAGTACGGTAGAGAAATGCACAAGTGGTCATCACCACTCCAGAGGTGCATTTTTCCACTTGCAAGGTAATGAAATGTTAAAATAACTTTCATTTCTGGCGTGAAAGCCTTGTTTCTTGCCGTTGGTCTTGTTAGGATCTCCCGCACCAAATCTGTCAGAAAAATTATGCTTGCACGGTCCAAGCGGTATCTCTTTACCATTTCTGCATCACTTAGCTCATTAAGCACATCTTTCCTGTCACGAGAACGTCTTGGTTGACGGTGGCGAATTTGCTGTTGTGGTGGTGCGGCGGCCATGTTTTTTTATATGATCGAGTCTAAACCGCGTCCTAAGCACTATACCAACTCGGGAGGTGTCTTTAGCTAAGACTCAGTTTAGGTCGCACATAAGGAGTTATGACTTGCTCCTGTGAATTTAGGACAGACTTTCACCTTATGATGCAGTCTTAGTGTTTTATAAGCACGGGCCTAGATAACTACACTTAATGCTTGCCAACTACACTTCACTGTTTCCACAAGTACTGGAGCTATATAATCTTCACTAGACTGTACTGACATTGAACTATACTGTCACTAAAACCGAAAGAACACTGACTGAATTTAAGCTAAACTTAAAATTGACTGAAACAGGTCTAGTCTCTTCTCCATACTTAAATAATTTTCCATTAGACTCGAATCTTCGAGTATACTCTAACTACCACGGTTGCAAAATCAGAGACATACAAAATATACCACAGTTTTCTTACATTCCATAACACATAAAGGCTTTAGCATACAGACTGAAATAATTTTAGGTAATTTAACAATGGCGTAAATAAAAATATTATAGAGAAAACGAGCACAGAAATTAATGTACAACTTGCAGAATAACTCCGCTCACATATAGCAGGTTAACTGGCAACTCTGACACATAAAGGTAAAAATACAAGAAACACTAAGAAACTTCCAGTAAATCCTCCTTCTCACCACTACCCCCTCCCTGATTCTTTGTCATCTCGATGGAACTACACAATGTATACAATCATAACTCTTAATCCAAATTAAACATTTAATTATACACACACTAATCCTTCAACTTATTAGGTCATCCCCTACGCCGCTTCCGATGACGTCCCTGCTCCTTCACACAGTCCACTCTTCCTGGAATGTCTTGGTGCTCTTCCTGATGCACTTCTCTTGGGAAACTGTCACCATCCTCTTGTGCTTTAGTTCTTTGGTCATCCTCAATAGTTCTCGCTGCGGGAAAGCACGATTCCTCGGAGATGTTCCAGCTGTACTATCCTGGCCCATAGTACTGCCACAGAGAATACATATGCACCACTTCTGGGCGAGACTTCCTGCCTCCCCTAATCAGGTACGTTACATCTGATAGGCGGCCCAACACAGTGTAAGGCCCGTCCCACAGCCTCTACAGCTTCGGTGACTGTCCCTATTTCCACTGAGGATTGTATAACCCAACTTTGTCACCATCTTCGAAGCTCACCTCACTTGCCTTGGCAACATACTTGCACTTTATCACTTCGCTTGAAAACATTAGAGCTTCTCGCACTTGATGATGTACTTCAGCCAGCCTTTCCTGAAGATGCTTTGCATTGCTGGAGATGTCTGTAGGCAGCTCCTCGGCAGGTGGTGTTCCAGTTAACAAGTCAACGGGTAAACATACCTCGTGGCCCAGCATCAGTTATGCAGGGGGGGTGTAGGTAATTTCTGGTCCCTTTCCACTTGTCCCTCTAGGCAGTACTTGGCCAGTTCTTGTCCCGGGGGCCAGTTCAATTTCCCCATTATCCTATCTGACTGTGGCCTTAGTGGGGTTTTTCTGGTTTTCTTGATCCTCAGTAACTTGCAGCACTCACGGAACACAGTAGGCTCAAAGTTTCTACCCTGGTCTGAATGTAGCTCCTGTGGCATCCCAAAACAGCAGAAAATTTGGTCAACCAACACCTGAGCAACAGTCATGACCTTCTGCTCAGGAATGGCAAAGGCTTCTGGCCGCTTTGTGAAGTAGTCCATGGCGACACATATCTACCAGTTTCCTCTTTCAGTGAGTGGCAGTGGTCCAGCAATGTCCGCCATGACTCTTTTCATCGGTGCACCTACTTGGTACAGCTGAAGAGAGGCGCAACAACGTTTCTAGGATCCCTTCTTGGCACAACATACATCACAGGCCCGACACCACTCTTCAACGTCCTGATGCATGCCAGTCCAGTAAAACCTCTGTCGTAGTCGACTTAGAGTTTTCTTCACTCCCAGGTTCCCAACAGTCATCTGGTTATGAGACTCATCCAAGATCCCAGACCGCATTTTCTTCAGAACCACCAGTTGCCAATACTTGCTGAGGCCATCGGGTGTCTCTCACTGACACTCCAGTAGTCCATTGCTCAGATGAAAAAGATCCCTTTAACTCCATTAGCTGAATCTGGAAACCTCCTCCCAGGATGGTCGTCTGTACTCCGCTGCAGCCACTCTAGCACTGCTTGTAAATCTGCGTCCTCCATCTGCATCCTCTTCAAGTCTTCTTCAGCTGATGTCGTAACTCTAAATACTAGCTGTGTATCATAGAGAGGTAGAGAGAGTGAGTAAGATAGAAGGGGGAAAGGAAATGACGTTTACAGTTTCTATGAGGCAGGCCAGATTGCATGGTGTCATCAGCTCCACTAGGAAGTGACATAGGTTGCACTTTTGTCACCAAGAAAGAGACACACACACATACAGTGTTCTAGAATGGTCTGGGACACGCAGAGTCCACGTGACAAGGCTTTCCTTAGACCAGAAAAGACAGACGAGATTTAGATTGACGAGAGAGGGCAGAGGGGCAACGCCTATGCAAGAAGTGGGAGAAGAGAGCCCCTAAAGTTATCTAGCATACACTAAGTTAATCTTGAACTTCCCTTGAAGACAATAAAACTAAGATCACTCCAAATTATATTTAAATCTTCCCTGAAGTTATTTATCTACAACCGCCTTCCGGCCAATGCCTACGAGACTGGCCCTGTCACTGCAGTACGTCGGCGTTTCTTGCTGCAATTGCCTTTTTTACTTCACTGCCGGAACTCTGGGACACAAGGCCAACGACTCAGTCTGTCAGCATTGCCATGTACCTGCCCAGAATGGTGCTGTACCTCATAGTTGTGCTGGTCCAGCTTTTCAGTCCAGCGTGCTAGTTGTCCTTCCTGATTCTTTAATGTTTTCAACCACTTCAGTGCTGCATGGTCTGTCTGATACTGGAGCAGAACCGATACAACAGGGGTGGAAAAAAATCAAGGCTCTTCATCACTGCTGAAAGATTCATACGGGTCACACAGTAGTTCCGCGCTGGTGGCCTGAGCTTGCTGTAATATGCCACCACGTACTGCTTGTCATCCTTCTTCTGCAGCTGGACTTCACCAATACCGTGGTCACTAGCATCACAGACCACAATGAATGCTGACTCTTATCTGGGTACGGCAATACTGGAGAGCTTGCCAATGCATGCTTGAGTTCATCGAAGGCCTTCTGAGTCACTGCAGTCCACGTAAATTTCTGACTCTCCCCCAACAACTTGTGTACAGGTACAGCTATCATTGCAACCGATAGTAGCTACACAAACCCACGAAACTCCATATCACCTTCGCACAAGTTGGACCTGGCCAGTTTTACACAGCTGCCACCTTCTCTGGATCAGTACGGATGCTGCCCTTACCTAGAATGTGTCCCAGGTATGCACTTCTTGTGTCTCAGCTTGAGGTGCACTGCCTGGATTCTGTTGAGCACCCCTGACAGCCTCTCCAATTCCTGGTCAAATGTCCGTTCAAACACAATTACATCATCCAGACAGATGAAAGCTGTCTGCCAGTGCAGGCCTTCCAGTACTGTACCTGATCCATAAGATGCTCAAAAGTAGCTGGGGTATTGCATAGGCCAAATGGCATTACTTTAAACTGCCATAAACCCCGAATGAAAAAGCTGTTTTCTCCTTGTCCTTCTGTGCAACCTTGACCTGATGATATCCTGTCTTCATGTCTAGGGTGGGGAATCATGTGACACCTGACAAAGCATTTAGGGTGTCATCAGTCCCTGGCAAGGGGTATGCATTCTTCACTGTCATTTCATTCAGGGTTCGATAATCTACACAGCACCGTTCTGAGCCATCCTTTTTCCCCACCAGAACCACTGCTGATGCCCAAGGACTGCTAGACTTTTCTGTCACTCCTTGAAGTTTGAGAATCACCCTCACCTTTTCCATTTTTAGCCCTTGGGCCGGCACCATCCTCCACACTGGCTGTTTAATCAGGCAGTGATTCCCTGTGTCTATATAATGCCCAACCAGATCAGTGCATCCCAGGTCTAGGTCTCCTGTGGAAAAGACATCAGTAAACTTCGTTACAGTTCTCTCAACTTCATCCAAGCATTGGCAACTCCTTGAAAATAGGCCTTGTAGGTGGCCTGGCAGTTACTCATGTTCTTTGACTACATTCTTCTTACAGGTCTTCCTTTGGTGCCACTTAGGGTCCACCGCCTGGCCCAGTCCCACAATTTCTCCCTCATTGATCTGTGGCTCGCGGGAGAAATTGGAAACCACAACCGGCGCTTCACCTGCACCTATTTCCACCGAAGTTCTCCCCACCATCATTCCAGCCTTCGTCTTGCACCATACATCAGGCTCCATTATTCCTAGACACCTGTCAAAAGAGTCACTCACTTTGCACTGGAGCAATAATTCTGGTTTTGGGGGTATCACCGTAGTGCAGAGTGCCCTCATCTGGTACCGTCCCACTGCCGTGACTGGAACCGAACTTCCTCGAACCTTCCTCTTCATGGAGCAAAAGTCCAGCTCATATTCCATAGACATCAGATAGTCCAGACCAAGAGGGCAAGGATCCTCCATCTCGGCTACACAGACTGGAAGCGTGGTCTCTTGCCCTGCCACTTCAATATGAACATCCAGGTGTCCCCTCAGTTCTGTGCGGTGCCCAGTTACACCACACAATTGTTCTGATGATTCAGGCACGTACCGATGATGTGACACATCAGGCCTAACAAGAGTCTGCTCTAAGGCTGAATCAATCACCAGGAAACACTTGTAGCTGTCTATTCTTCCCTCTACTCACACAGCGTCGATTGCAGTTCTCTTGTATTTTCTCACTGGTGGAGCTACTTGGGAAAAGCCGGATGGTGGTTGCCCCTTAACACCAGCCCTTACTACTGTTCTGCGTCTTTCTAGTCTTCTGCAGCCTAAATCTTATCCTTCTTTTTTCTTCTTCAGACACTCAGAAATGAAGTGTCCCTCTATATGACATGTCCAGCATACTTTTGTTATAATTGTAGATTTCCATGCACTGCTCTGTTCCTGCTCCATTTTCCATTTGTAACAATCCTCTTTCTTGTGTCCCACCTTCCAGCAGAACCAGCAACCTCCTCCGGTCTTCTCCTGTTCCCTCTTCCACTCGTAGCAGTTCTCTTTCCTATGTCCTGGCTTTTCACAGTACCAGCAATATCCTCAAAATTTTTCTACCTCATGTACAGTACCTGCTCCTTTCTTGCCTTGAGTACTGGACTACGACCTGCCTGAAAAGTGGATGTACTGGACCCGATGTAGGACTCAAATTCTAGAGCCCTTGCTAGTGCTTCTTGCATGCTTTTGGGTTGTGCCAGTTTCACTTGCACTTTCAACTCTTCACTGTCAAAACCATTGATGAACTGGTTCCTCAGGAGAATAGCGAACAGGTTAGGTGCTGCTCCAGTGTATGCAGTGTATGCCATACTCTCCAAGTCATGAGCAAGCTGCCGTAGGGATTCTCCTCGAGCCCATACATGGCTTCAGAATCTTGCTCTATAAACATCAGTCTGATACATGTTCCCGTACCAGCGCTCCAGTCCTTCTACTAAGGACAGATACTTGCTCCTCTCCTCTACTGACATCTGAGCCAGAATCTCTATTGCAGCACCCTTGAGGCTAGTAGCCAGCTGCATGGCCCTCTGCCTATCATCCAACCAGTCTGATCAGCAAATATCTCAAACTTCTCACGGTACGCTCCCCAAAATACTCTACCATCAATTCCTCAGTTTTTTTTTTATTGGACCCCCATTATAGGTATGCACTTCACTGGCTTGAGGACTAAAAACCTAGGCATGATAAGTCCAGCACTTAGAATTTCTACATTCTGATTATTCATCCCTGTAATTTTACCTTTAGGTGCTTGGGATCTGTCAAGATTCACCATACACTATCCACTCTTTTCATATGCTCCCTGTACAGTAACCTGAGGCTTAGCGATGCAATATTTCTCTACAGACTCAGTTTTCTCACAAAATATCTTCACATGGTTGACTGGATGTTTCAACTGATTATCTACATTCTGTCCTCGCTCTGTCACTATTCCCTCACTAATCTTTAGCTGATAGTCTACATGTTTTCTGCACTCCATCACGTTATTGTTTACCTCATACTTCTCCTGCCATAGCTGAGTGTGTATATCCTCCTTCAACTGTTGTTGTTCTTCCTTCATTTCACTCATGAATGCATCTAACTGTCCTTGCATCCTCAGCTGTAAATCCCTCAGTTGCTCCTGTAAAGTCACTTGAAGTTGTTTATATCGTTCTTTCTGTTCTTCGTTCTGTGCTTGTCGTTGTTCTTTGAGTGCTTTCTGTCCTTCATTCTGTGCCTGTAACTGTTCTTTTGAGTTCTTTCTGTCCTACATTCTGTGCTTGTAATTGTACACTTTGTGCCTGTAGTAGCTTCATAACTGCAGCCAGCAATGTCTCTTCTGGTCTAGCTTGGCCTCTTGCCTGAACACCTGCCTCCATGTCGAAGGTTTGACTCACTGAAGCACTTTCTAATGATCCACACTCCTGACACCACTGTTATGTCCCCGTCCCACACTGCCACAGGCTCCCACAGCAGTAGTACAGTATAGTAAGGACATCAGTGTTGTAGGTCTCGAGAATGGTCTTGTCTCGAGACCGGTGTCGAGACCAGTTTTGTTTGTCTTGGTCTTGATCTTGGTCTCGTTTGATGTGGTCTTGGTCTTGATCTTGGTCTCGAAGCTTCTGCTCTCGGAGTTTTGGCTCGAGACCAGGTCGAAACCAGCATTACAAAGTGCATCACGTTGTGGGGAAGGTTGCAATTTATGATCATACGCGGAGAAAAAATCATGGCTGATTCAATTCACGGCGCGCCATACAGCGTTGTACTGTCTATAGATACTACCTGGCTGGCGCTACGGTGATGATACATGAGCTGAGTGAGCCCTGCGAGCGCCGACAGAGTGCGTGCGAGTCGAGAGAGCATGCATGACGTGGCCATTCTCACAGTGATAATCTCCGTTTGCCCACACGCATGTTTGCAGCTCTGTTCTCCTCCGTGTACTTCTTATACGTGTATGGTGTATGCAATCCCCGTATCCATCATACACGTACTCCACAGGTTTAGCTAGTTCGCTCAGAAAACGTAACCACAAAAATTTCTGTTCTCCAATGTTTTTTGAAGCAATGAAAGCAGAAATATTTTACCTAGATGTTCAGTTCTTCACGTATATAAAATTTTGTCAGGGCCATAGCCAGGATTTTGGAGCGATGGGGGCCAAGTCAGACATCAGTGACTTCCAACCTTTCGAGTTATGACCCTTCAGAGCTCCCAGATGGCTATCACGGAGGCCTGCAGTGACTTCTGTGACCTTTTTAGAAGAAACAAGAATATTTCCTAGTGTTTCACAGCCACCCTCGTATATCATACAACTTATTCGCCTCTGACCGGGGGGCCATGGCCATGTGGCCCAGTGGCGTTTCTTGCCCCACTAAACGGGGGGGGGGGGCCACCTGGGGCCGATAAATCATCTGTAGTAGCAAGGAGGACAGCGAGCAGACTCGAATGAGGGCCCATTTCAAGAGGGAAAATTAGTGAAAACTTCTCTTAACCCTTCGTTAGTCCTGTGGGGTATTCAAACGTGGTTAGTCCGGTACCCAGTACAAAAATACATGAAGTGTTACTAACATGTAAAATATATCCATACTGCCGCTTCAGCATATCTCTGCAATCGCTAATGAAAAGATTCAATGCCTTGTAGGTGGTGTTTATTAATTTATAATTATAAAATACAATAAATTATATCAGTAAAAAAAAATAACAAATGGACTCATCACATTTGTCAGGTAAACACGCACAGGAAAATACATTTTGTTATTTTTAAAATCAGTTTAATGATAAACAATATGTAAAAATAAGATTAAAAAAAACTAATCTATATCACAATATGATCTAAATGGTTAATATGATGGGGTGACTGGACACCCCACGGAGGGGGGGGGAGTGCCCCTTTCTCTCTCACTACAGCAGAGGCAGGACCAAACCAATCCACATGCTCCCTCCCTCACTGAATCAGGAGAGTACTGGAACGGAGAGTAATATTCGAATTACCGGCAAGGAAATATGAGCTTTTAAAAAAAAATTGGGGTGCCACAACACCCCACCTGACTAACGAAGGGTTAAACAAATAGTGGGTACGACCAGTTTTTGGAGCAGCACTTACAGAAGTGAAATGTATACTTTTTTATTTATGAAAATTTTTAGCTTCCCACCTCTTTATCCCGAAACCCCTTCTACCTCTTGTGTAATTATCCTGATAAATAGGTAGTCCCCCTCGACTGTCCACGAGAAACGAAAGATGAATATGTTGTGTATAGAACATTAGAGTACGGGTAAAGCTCGGAGAGAAGTGCTAAAAATTAGTCTTTCGAAAACCAGCTTTCGATCGAGGAAGCTACATCTATCCACGAGTACGATGGCACTGACATAGTATGCAACACCATACATTATAACTTCAAAACCGTACTTTCAAAAGTTTAAAAACTCAAAAAAAAAAAATGTCAAAAGCCGTAACATTGGTGTCCAGGGCCATAGGGAGCAATGACCGCGCCCTGGGGTGCCTGGAAAACGTTTGACATGGGCCAAAAAAAGAAGCAAAATTGTCACAGTCCTTGTGAGGGCCCTGATCCCTCCATACTCTTGTGTTTTGGCCCCGGGAATTATCCCCATTGCCCTCTTCTCTCTTTCATACAGCAGTTAACCCATCACATGTAAACGATATTAACTGCATGCTGCATGGACAAAGGTTGAGCATATATATAACAATTTGATTCACATTTTGAATTATTTTTACATTTGATCCCTAAGACTAAATGGATAATGTAATTAGGTCCGTTATATTCAAACGTACATATATGAGAAAAAAGTTAAATACCATTTCTTACAAACAGGACAGGACAATACAAATTACGCAGTACAGACCAACGCAGTACAGACCAAAAGCATACAGATAATAGATTTACACAAAATATTTTTATATGCCTTGTCTTGCTCTTGGTCTTGGTCTCGGAGGGTCTGGTCTTGCTCTTGGTCTTGATCTCGGAGGGTCTGGTCTTGTCTTGATCTCGAAGTGCCTGGTCTTGAATATGACACTGAAGGACATTGCCCAGTGAATTGGTCTTCCTATGGTCAGTCTTTCGGTGTACAGTACACAAGATCAGAACAGGGGTGGAAAATAAACGCTGGCTTCCCAATTTCGCGGTCTTTATTCACCAAAATATTACACTTAACGTCTGCCTGCCAACTACACTTCACTCTTCACAAGTATCGGATGTATACACTCTTCACTAAGCCGCACTGACACTAAAACTGAAAGGACACTCAAAAGAAAACTAATAGAAATAGGTCTAGTCTTGTCCCAATAATCTTCCATTTGATTGGAATCTTCAGATATACTCTAGCTACCACAGCTGCCAAATCAGGGACATCCAAAATATGCCAGAGTTTTCTAAAGCTTTATCTATCTATCTGTATCTCCACTCCACCAACATGTGATGCTCTGCAGAGACTGTATGTAGGGTGAGAAGTGCTTGTAAGTGTGAGTGTTGTGTTGGAGTGGCTTTGGATGTGTGTGTAGTCTGTGAACCAAGTGTAATCGGGCCGCCTAAGCCGACTGGGTGCAGTCATGCTAGTATGCTTATGCACAGCACCCCTTATGTCCGCCAAAGTGGTAAGTGGCTCAGTAAACGCATCCCAAAGTTTTTACAACTCTGGCTGGAGGCGAATCGCTTACACCAGCGTGTGAGACGCATACTTTACCACTGTACCACAGAGGCTGTCAGCATGCAGACTGAAATAAAATCATATAATTTAACAGTCACATAGATAAAAACATTGTAGAGAAAAAGAGCACCATAATTAATGTCAAACTTTCCATATAACTCCACACACAAATAGCAGGCAACTGGCAACTCTGACACATAACGGTAAAAATACGAGAATTTCAGAGAAACTTCCGGTAAATCCTGCTTTTCAGCAGTACTAACAGTTACACAACAGCTGTTACTTAGTCTTTTGTTACTTGCTGTCTCAGTTACATTACCAGCCACGTTACCTTAGATGCTCCGTTTACTCGTATCTGTCTTTACACTAGTAATATCTCGGCTCTTACAATCATTTATGTCTTACCTTTCTCTTTGACGTATATTGCCTAGAACTATATTTCAGCTGTTCCTTTGAATTAGCTGTTTTGCTGGTTACCTTGAGCTATATTATAACTGTACCTCAACAATTACCTTGAGTTTTATCTTAAGTGTTACCTGACATGAGAGACGTTGCAATCAGTGCTGGTGAGACTGCAGCAACACAGACTGATAGGCACAGTGTGAAGACAGCTCCCATTTTCTTCTTTATTAGGTTACCTGAAGGAAATTTAGTTAATGATAATATTTAATCTCTTCTTTGTAGCAAATTCTACTACAAATACTTATACTACTACTACTACTATTTCTGTAACTACTACTACTGTATTCAGTTAGATGATGACAACCTAGAGGTAGTTAAAACGTTTGACTATTTAGGTCACTGCCTTACCACTGATTTGAGAGATGAAAAATTTTGGAAAAAAAAATTAAATTAATATTTTGCTAGTTTTAATAGTATAAGAAATTTTACATTATTAGATATGAATACTTTTTTTTTATTTAACCCCTATTGTAAAGCCACTCCTATTGTAGTGTTTTAATTATTTAGGGTCACATGTTGCTGTGGATGGAAGAATAGATGCAGAAGTGAAATTTAGAATAAATGACTTAGGAAAGGTGCTGGGAGGAAAGTAAAAAGTGTTTAGATGTCCTTCGCTCAGAATGGATGTAAAGAGAAGGCTGTATGAGGGTGTTGTGGTACCGACTGCATTATATGGGGCTGAAACATGGAATATGGGTGTAGCAGAGAGGAAAAGTTTGAATGTAATGGAGATGAGGTGTCTGAGGAGTATGTGTGGAGTGACGCGTATGGATCGAGTGAGAAATGATGAAGTGCGAAGGAGAACTGGAATTGTTCGGGAGATGGCTGATCGAGTTGAACAGAGGGTGTTGCGATGGTTTGAGCATATGGAGAGAATGGATGATGAGCGATTGGTGAAAAGATAACTAGATCTGATGTGAGAGGTGTAAGGCTGAGAGGAAGACCACGAATAGGATGGATGGACAGTGTGAAGAGAGCGTTGGATGCGAGAGGGTTGTCTGTTGAGCAAGGAAGAGTGGCTGTGCGTGATAGAAATGAATGGAGAGAAATTGTGAATGAATAAATGATGACGCAGCCATGAGAGGATATTCTCCCGCATTTTGTCCGATCAGCTGATCAGTTCGGGTGCAGGTAAGGGGATGGGTCCATTATGATGTGGCAGGGATAAACCAGCTTTGCTGTCGGGCCCTGCTGCGGATGTCATTGATTGAACTGCGCAGTTGACCCTCGTGCGGTGTGGTTTGGTGAGGATCTGTCTCTTCTTCTCTTTGGGGCTAAGATGCGAATGAATGTGTATGAGTGGATGAGTAAATTGGGAGTGTGTCGTCCTGTCTCGGCTACCTCCCTTTCCTTAGGGGTTAAATCACATGTTTAAAACATTTGAAACAGAATATGCAAAATCCTTAAAACGAATGGCAGGTGCACCTCCCTACGCCGCCAATCATGAAGTGGCAGACACACACAATGTGTTGTTGCTGAGGCATCACCTGGCCCTTACTTAGGCAAGGTATGCCAGAAGACTAATGTCATCCAAAAGTACGATTATAGAAACAAATTTTATATTTTTAAAGTATGGGATTTTTTTTTATTCTTTTATAAGTAATCATTTTAAACTAATTTAAGGATTGAATGTATTTTGCCTCACCCTGGACATTTTACAAGTAACTATTACTTGGGTACAGCATCGTGAAGAAAGGAGAACACCTGCAATTTTTCATACATAGTTACAGTGGGTTATTATTATTATTATTATTATTATTATTATTGTCATTATTATTATTATTATTATTAAATATTTCCCCCTTTTCTTGGGGGAAGCAGCCTAGGTATATAGATAGATAATTGTGTGCGTGTATGTGTGTGTGTGTGTGTGTGTGTGCATATATGTTTGTGTATGTGTGTATGGGTGTATATATATTTGAATATACATATGTGTGTGTTCTTACCTAATTGTCCTTTCCTAATTGTATCTTTACAGGAATGAGTCAAGCTCGTACTGTCCCGTGTCGTAAACCATTTTCATCATACATCTCCTTAAATTTATGAATTGTTTTGGCATACACTATTTCACTCTGTAGTGAATTCCACTTATAAATTCCCCTATTTAGGAAACTAGATTTCCTTACGTCTTTATCACCTCTCTTTTTGTACAGTTTTTTGCAGTGTCCTCTTGCTGATGGGGAAATTCCCCATAGGTAATATATTCATTTATGTCTATTTTCTCCTTCCCTGACATGCATTTATATAGCGTAATCATGTCTCCTCTTTTCCTTCTCTCCTCAAGTGTTGGCAGATTCAGTTTTTCTATCTTTCTTCATAGCTTAGATCCCTTAAGTTTGGTACCCAACTTGCAGCAGCCCTTTGAACTTTTTCAGTCTTATCTATGTGTTTCTTGAGATGAGGATTCCAGACTACTGATGCCTTCTCCGGGGTTGGTCTGATGAAGGATGTTTTTATCTTCCTCCGCATGTCTTCATTTATGTATGTGAATGCTCTTCTCATTTTTGCAAGCAGTGTATACGTGTTCCATACCTTCTCATTTATGTGGTCAGCCGGAGATAGTCTGTTATTGATAATCACACGTAAGTCCTTCTCTCTTTATAATATGCTTATATATACACAACAGCCACCTTTGGCTTTGAAATGAGTATAGAGAAAGTAGGAGGATACAGAGAAGGGTTTGCTGTCAGTGCCTCAGACAGCTGAGTCTCAGTTAGGAAGAGAAGGTGAGGTTTAGAGGAAGAGAGGTGGTGATCAACAGAGAGAAAGTTAGAGGAAAGGCTGCGAATGTTGCAGAAATGAAGAAGTGAGTCAAATAGTGGTTCCAGGTAGCTCGAGTCGTCACCAGGATAGGGGCGGATAGTGGGGGCATTTATGGTCCCCCCTCCCTCTCCCCTGGGGACTCCGAGGCTATGTTTTGAGATGACATGATTTGTTGTTTGAATTTTGGAAAAGGAAGTGTAGTGTGTACTCTGCATGCAATTTGATGTTGATAGAGAAACTTGTATTGGAAAGCATGCTGTCATATTCTCTGTTTTACTGAGACACTGAAAAAGTTTAGCAAAGGGGGATGGTCAGGAACTAGTCCCAAGGGCTGATGAAATGGGAGCTCCAGCTCTCCCTGTCATCAGCTTTCCATCCACTTTGGGAGTACTGCCCTGCTCGACTGGTGCTACCGTCTACTCCTCCGTGCTTGCTTTTCCGTTCTAGACTGAGCTGTTGCTGGAGAAAGGCGACTCTTCTTTTGAGGCATGTTTCACTGAGTAAGCACACTGAGTTGTTAGTTTACACTCGAATAGGAATGATGATAATAGGCACGGACGAGTTGCTGCCACTTTATTTTCTCCCTCTTGCCCACCAGACCCTCATTCAACACCGGTAACAATAACATGGCAATAATAATGTTGAAGTGCACAGCAGAGTAAGCGTATAAAACTCCATAGACGAGGAGGGTTTTTCCGTTTTGGAAAGCCTGCGTTTGTCGCGTGAGAAGGGGAAATTTTACCCACGGAAAATCACAATAGCCAGTCGGAAGCTGTTTTTGGTTTGGCGGCATATGCTTGCTGTGGAGGTATGCTAAGTCAATTTTGACGTGCTCGTGCTGCTCCTCATGCCATGTTGCCCCTAGGGCTCCCGTTTTACTGATGTGAAAAAGTCTCGGTCAGGGCTTGCCACGTTCTCGCTGAGATTTGCTGAAAATACTCGCCCGTTTTTAAGGACACGTCTCCTCGACACGCCCCAGGTCATTTTTTACATGCCAATTCTGTTTGTCGGGTCAAGTTACCCCTAATGACCAAGTTTCACCTAGACTGACCCTGTAGTTTCTGAGTCTACAAGACATGTACATACAGACAGACACACACGTAGTCGAATTTTGGTCAGACCTCTAATAGTGAGGCAGTTAATGAAGGTCACATCTAAATCTTCCAGTTCGGGAAGCCTTTTCAAAGCTGAATATAATCTTTTGTGATAGCCGGAGGGAAATGAAAAGTACAGTCAAAGAAACACCTATCATTCCAATTCTGTCTGAAGAAAATTTACAACAGGAGAAAAACTATTACTACTTGTGTGTGTGTTTCAGACGGTTTGTTTTGTCCGGTATGCATTGGTCAGACTTTGGGAAGATAGTTGCGTCTTTCTGTACGTCATCGGATTCAAGGCAATGAGAGTACTAACACAACGAGAGTTTAATAACACTTTATTAATGCTGTTTTTTTCACTGATTTACAAACTCAGTTTCAAACAGATTGGGTATTGTTCCCTATCAAAAGTTTAAATTGTATAAGCACTGCACCATCCAGAAAACATGATATTATCCCTTTTAAGGTGTTAATATTGTAAGCATATACGGTACTGCACTCATTGTCAAAAATAAAAAGCCTCATGTGAAATACATAAAAAGGCGAGGAAGCTCACATGTGTATTTTTGTACAAGTTTTAAGTTTTCATCTCGTTCGTGTTTTCATTCCTCCTTCTTATTCATTTCATTCATTAAGCATCAGTACCTATTGCACTGACACGATTAGGTAAATCCGTTTATTTTTCATTCTCGGAAATCCATGTATATCTGTGTCCAAATTAAAGTCCTGTGGAATTTGTCTAAGGTTTTATGCTGACTATCTCGAAGGCAGAGTTTGTGAGAGTGTGAGAACCATTGAGTCGACTGATGATTCTTGTGTCTTGTCTCATTATCCGTGTCTTCTGCCAGTTCACTGACCAATGTGTAGGCCATCTAGGAATCTGGTGGCCAAGTATCTATCAATGTCATAAGCCGATTTTCACGCTAATCTTGGTTATTGCAACTACCTATTACAGTAAACTTCCTATTATCCGTATGTGCATTATCCGTATCCCATCATTATCTCTATCAATCGAAAATTTGTCTAAAATAACCTATTAATCGTGTTTTTCTGTATTATTCATGTGGGCTATGAAATTTTATTTTTTCCAGCTTTTTAAATTACCCGCGGTGGCGTGAGATATCTGACCTACATAGATGATCGTCCAAATACTGTACAGTATTATTGTTTGCTCATCTTTATGTTTATATTTTTAATTAAATTATTGTACTTTTGTAGGCTAGAATAATTTTAGGGCAAATGTACAACTTAGAGGCAAGTTACAGGGGTCAGAACTACATTATTTGTAAATTCTTTTACTCATATAGACTCTGGCTCTAACAGTTCAGATATGAGGAAGCTTCCTATCAGAAATCGTAATGTTTGTCATATTTCTCACTTTATTAATCACTCAGGTTTGGCTGTTAAGTGTTCACTGTCTGTATTAGTGGAGATCAATTCAGGGTAGTCCATTATAGTGTAACCTTTTACCGATGTGCTGCCGGGACGGCTCAGTCAGTGTTGTTGGTGTTTACCCTAAATCATATTTCTACTTTTTATACAGTGTTGAAGACTGACGAAATGACGATGGTGGAGTGCAGAAGAGGAACTTAAGCCTGCTGTCCACCGGGTTTACATTCAGCTGAGCTTGAGCTTACCACTACTACCTACTACTACTACTGCTGCTACTACTACTGCTACTACTAATGGTGGTGGTGCTGCTGCTGCTGTTGCCCCTGCTGTATATATTTTTTGTTTTATGTGTCCGACTCTGGGCAAAGGCTTCAGGGCCTATTTCTCGGGGGGCAGTGGCCTATCCCAAGGCTCTGTAGTCCTCCTGCACCTCCAGATGTCACCACTTCGGCGCTAACACCCACCGTCCATTATGAATACATGCTAGGGCTGCCTAGGGCATACAGGACTGGTGTAGTGGTATTAGCGGGGGTATTTTTACGACATGTTGGAGGGTCTTCTGGTAGATCAGGAAAGTCTGCATTTTTGAATTTCAAACCCTTAAACCGTTCCCTGCCCCAGGTGGGATTCGAACCTGGGTTCATTAGGACTGCAGGCCGCCTCCCTACCGATTTAGCCACCGCCTCCCCCAATATATACAGCTACTAATGCAGCTACTACTACGTCTACTTCAACTGTTGATGCTGCTGCTAGTACTTCTACTGCTGCCGGTACTTCTACTACTGCTTGTGCTACTGTTACTACTACTGTTGTAACTATTGCTACTACTACTACTACTACTACTACTACTACTACTACTACTACTAGTAGTAGTAGTAGTAGTAGTAGTGCTGCTGCTGCTGCTACTACAACTCTACAACAACAACAACTACTACTACTATTACTACTACTACTACTGCTCATAACAATTTTCATACTTTTGAGCATCGACGTTTAGCATTCATTATTGCATAAGTGATTAGTAATTTCGTGAAGAAGCCAAAAAGTCTTCCCTCCGCCCAAAAGCAGTCTGAGCCGTCTCCTCAACACACAAGATTGGAGAGCGCAATATTTGGACCTATGTATGAAGAAGAAAAAAAAAAAAGTTATACAGAAATTCAGCTCAGAGCTCGCTACTATAGGCCAGATAATTCTCACTCGATGTAATTGTACCTTCAGGAGACTTTACACTGAATGACCCGCCAAATGGTTTCTTGTAAATCAGGAAACCATTTACTACGCTGGGTGGTGAACATATAACCAAATGACGCCTGGTGGTTTGGTGGGTTATGAGGCTTCAACCCAATTGTCCCGGTAAAAATTTAAATCCGAGGTATGGTTGGAGTTTATTGCTCATATAATGTCACTCAGGGTTAGGTGAGGCTGACCACCCCTGCCTATAATGTCGTGACTAGGTAACCTAGCTCCGGGCACCTACACTCCCGATGGTGCAAGAAGAAAGATTGGATGATGCATGGATAAACAAAAAATAACAGTTAATTATGATCAGGAATAGTAATTTTCCTTCTAATATTTACTATAGTTTGTTTCTACGTTCAGACGCCTTAAGCTCTGAAGGTTGGCCAGGGCTGGACGCAAACGAATCACCTACATGTCATTTATTTCTCTGTAATCAGGCTGCTGTCTCTCCGACTCACACCCTCTTATTCATATACTTCTCTACCACATCCCTCCATCTCATACTCAGTCTTCTCTTCCCCTTTTCCCCCTCCACCTCACTCACGTAGACTCTCCTAGTCAGTCTCTAATTCTCCACCTTCTCCACATGACCAAAGCACCCCAAGGTACTCTTCCTAATGCATTGGTCGTGGTGCTCAGTACTTGCGAACTTGTGACTGCCCATTTCCCCATACTGTCCGTCGCTTGCTGGTCGAGTGTCCTAGTCTGGGGGACCTGCGTCAAAGGTTTCTCCATAGACATAGGGGGAAGGATGGCGCTTACTGTCTGTCTTAAATGCTTAGAGGAACCTTTGGCTATCAGGCTGATATTTTTACTTTTCTGTATGACTCTGACCCCCACTACCTCTTAAAATAGTTTCATTGTTACCGTGTTCCCATATACTCTTTCTGGCATATACCTATTGATTTTGCTCTTATATGCAGGTTTTAGCATTATTTTCTGGCGACATATGACCACGTTGTTTTGGCGCCAAGCTATCATTTAATAATTCAGTTAATTTATACACAGGTTAATCCTTGGCGGTAAATTACCTATAGCTCAGTCACTTGAACCTGGCGAGGTTTTCGTCCTTCTGCAGCCTTTGTCCTGTTGATCAGTGTTAGAATCAGTCAATATTATGGCCTTGCACTCGCTACATACCACTTTATCGTGACTAGCAACATATTCTGCTGTTAATCTTTGGTTTTGAATCAGCATTCAGGATGGAAAGATGACAATTTTCTCATAGCGATGGCCGAAGGCGGTTGTGGATAAATAACTTCAGGGAAGATTTAAATAAAATTTGGAGTGATCTTAGTAGTTATTGTCTTCAAGGGAAGATCAAAATTAGCTTAGTGTATGCTAGATAACTCTAGGGGCTCTCTTCTCCCCACTGCTTGCTTAGTGTGTTGCCCCTCTGCCGTCTCTCGTCAATCTGCTCTTCCTCCCTTTCCCTCTGTTGTAAGGAAAGCCTCGTCACGTGTACTAAGCATGCCCCGAACCTTCTAGAACACTGTATGTGTGTATGTATGTATGTATGTGTCAGCTTCCCACGGTAGAAAAGTGTAAAGTCTGTTACTTCCTGGGCTGATCAGGTAACACCTTGCAATATCTCCACTTCCTTATCTCTCTCTCACTCTCTCTAGCCTCCTATAATATACAAGTTATATATGCTAGAGTTTACTAATATTTAGAGTTACGACAATTTTATACCGAGTTAAAATTGTTCTTGTTTAATCCCGGTACACCTGACCGAGCAAACCCGTCAACTGCAGGTAAACAACTGCCTCTGTGAGGTCATCTCATTGGTACGACCAACATCAAAACTCCTGTCGCCTCTCCTGTCTCTCTCTCGCAATGGACTTTGAAAATCAGTGTTGTGCATCGGCATCAGATGTTGCTTACGGCACAGGTCTGAGGCCAAATAAACTAATCAGTGGCTGTTACTGCGGATTCACCATACTGATTTTCATAATGCTTGGATAGAACAGCAGGAAAGGCGACTAGGTTTTTGGTGCCGATCGTGCCTTACTCCGTTAATGATGTGTCTTCGTGTTAGATGTGACATGTGCTGTGCAGTGCTTCATTATGTGTGTTATGCTGTGTGAGCTTCTTCTACAAGCAGTGCACGTGTCATATGTCTCTACGCAACCAGAGTATACTTCGCCTATTGTTTTGGCCAATGTCAGACGATGTTACTATGTTGAAACAAAACCTAGGGCACCACAAGGCTTAAAATCTATTGTACTTAAGTTTTTCAGTCAGAAATACATGACTTCCTGTCCATTACTCCAGATTACAAGATACGATTTTATTCACCAGTCAGATGACTCACTGCCGCCAGTTGGTCAGCTACTTCACTACTTCTTCAGGTCTTAGGGTTTGTGGATGTATCAGCCTCAGGGAAGATGGAGCGCTATGTATGGATTTTGCCAATTTCGGATTATCTTATTCAACTTGGGGAGAAACTATGGTACCGTCGCCCACATCAGCAGACGAGCCGTTTCCGCTACACATAAGGTACCTCCCGGTGAGTTTCTAGTGGACTGCTGCCACATACCTCTTTCACACTCTTTTATTCAACTTGGGGAAAACTTAGGTTGTAAACCGGTCACCCCTTCCGGGATTAAGGCGTCTGGCGATAGATGGATAGTTAAGTAAATATCTGATTACAAGCAAATAAAATTTAGTCATAAGCAAACACTCTTATTTCTAGTTGAGGCTCGACCAAGTCAGGTTTTGAGGTATTTGGCAAGTATGCTTGAAGGTAATATCATAAACTTATAATCCTGTAAGTAACTGAAAACCAAGAAATTTATTTATATATTATCTGGCATTAGCTGCACGGGTTATTGGTTATTCGAGGAGAGAATGTCGTGGGAGGACTTACGTATCTACATGACACATGCCACAGTAGGGGGGGAAGTGTTCGCCTTCATTGTCTGTGGCTGTGTTTGTGGTCTGAGTAGTAAGTGTCTGATCGGTAGCTTCACACATAGACGAAAGCTCTCTGGGATGGGCAGACACACTGGACGATAGTTCACTAGGTCGGGAACACGAAAGTTGTATGGGATAGGAAAAGACAGACGAAAGCTCTCTTATACGGGGAGACAAACTGGACGAAAGCTCTCTGGGAGGGGCAGACACAGACGAAGGCTCACTGAGATAGGGAGACACACACGCAGACGAAAGCTCACTGAGACGGTAGGCAAAGTGTGATTTATGTGGACAAAACAACATTAGCTTGGTCAAGGAAGCGTAGAGTCTATCACGCGACTTTCTGGAGTACAGGCTGCCTTCCCTCCTCCACCGATGCACCCATCTGCGCACCGTGGTTACGCTGGTGCCTGTTTGCTTGGCTATGGCGCGTAGGGAGAGGCCTGCGGTGCTCAGTCTTATGAATTTCACTCGCTGCTCTATACCAGTCTCCTTGAATGATCTTCGAGGGTTCATTATTTCGCTCTGCGTGAGAGATTGA
Organism: Birgus latro; assembly: GCA_018397915.1. NCBI lineage: Eukaryota > Metazoa > Arthropoda > Malacostraca > Decapoda > Coenobitidae > Birgus > Birgus latro. The sequence goes on from JAGKTI010004333.1 coordinate 24,011, forward strand.
ATGGAGTAAGAAATGGTGGAGGACTCAGTAATGTTCTTTAACCTCTTAACTAGGAGAGGTCCTCCGTAAGCTGGGGGGAAATCGGCAAAATATAAATGAAAAAATAAATAGTCATGGCAGTGTTGAATTAAAAAAAAAAAAAAAAAGTTGATTGAGCCTGTAAAAATAATAATAATAATAATAATAATAATAAACATAACCTGTCCAGCAAAATGTCTCCCTTCGTCCTTTTCGTGGCTTTTTTTTTTTTTAGCACCTCTTCCTGAGCGATTTATTTTCTATATTACCCTAAAAGAAAGTACAGTAGAGAGTTTCAAATCCCATTCGCTATTAAAAGACTGGATTCATAGGTAAAGTACTTGGATTCAGATCACAAAAGAGCATCCATATCTTGTATAATTTTTCAAGTATGTCGACATGTTAGCGTGAATATTCCGCGCATTTTAGGATGAAAAATAAATACGGTGAAGCTGAAGGAAAGTAACGCAGAGTTGAAAAAATAGATTATATCCTTCCTTTCTCTACCTTGGCCCAGATTTTCGTCCTTTTATAGATTATTTCACGTCGCTCGGTGACACAAAGACAACACTACGGCACTGCATCCATTCCATAACACTTTTTCGTGACTGGATTCATGTTTTAGAGTTAATCTATTGTCCCAACTCTGCATTCAAGATGGAGATGTGGAAATTTTAAGCCCTGTTCGTGTAAAAATACTATAGAACCCAGACTAAGAAACAAACGACGCCCAGGTAATGAAGGGATCTGAAACGAGTACACCTTTGTATAGGTTTTTAAAGACCATGAAAATGATCACTGTCTCTCAAGCGACCGATTACCTTACAGGACATAACTACATTTTTGTTCTTACTGGGAAACGTTATATAATGGATAAACGAAGCTTCTGTTTTTTATTTTTTTATCGACAAGTAAAACGTGACATAGATGTCCTTGTGAAATATGGAACGCAGTACTAAGAGAGAGAGAGAGACAGAGAGAGACAGACAGAGAGAGAGAGAGAGAGAGAGAGAGAGAGAGAGAGAGAGAGAGAGAGAGCACATACAAAAGATATTTGGAATTTAGGAAACTGCAGTACATCTCTCGGTGGTATTGTAAACTCCAGAGTATACTAACCAGAGAGCCCCGTGTTACTGTTTGTAATTTTATAACCAACGTTCAAAGTACGATTATTGTATTGAAATCCATTTCTATTATGCGTACGTACAGTCAGCCAAAAAAATATCACAGAGGTAGCGTACAATGGGTAGAATTGATCACTATAGATCATTTATTCTCAAGATTATCTAAAATTATCTTAATATACACATAACAATAGGGACTAGAAAATGCCACCAACAAGTAATATATAGCAGCCATAAGAAGGCAAATTTGTCAGCGCGGGGGAAAAAAATTGTCGTTCTTTTTCTAACAGCAGCCATCGTCCGGTGTGTCAAACTGCTTCGCGGCAAGTGTGTGTGCACCGATACTTTTTTCCCCGTCTACATGTGTATGTGTATTAACGGTATATTGACCAAACAGCCCATGATGACTTGATCTGGTCTGAAGAAAAAATTAACACATACAACGTGTGTGGCGATGGGTAGAAGTTATTTGATTTTGGTGAAGGATCAAGGTCAAACTTCGCGTACTGTGACCTGTAGACACATTTACGAGTAGTTTACCGTACTTATAATTGCTTTTCAAGAGACTCCTGTGGTGTTATTCTCAGTAGACTTCTTTTACTCTCCCATGGCCTTAAAATGTCCTCTCTCCATCTTGAATGCTGAGATGCAACCATAGATCAACGCTGGGAAATTACGCTAAGTCAAGAAGATGTGCTGTGGCAAGAGTGTAGAGTCACAGTATTTTTCTACCACTGAGCTACGTGAAATATGCCACATGAAGAAAAAAAATATCCAGGGCAGGTTCAGGTGAAGAGGGTATACATATTTAGCTTTTAAACGTTGCACTACGGAAGATCCTCGTCTGCCCGGATTCTCACTACTGTCAAGTCTTACACGTACGCAGTAATAATGTAACACAAAGACTAAAGCTTCCGGCCTTTAAAACGCAGTGTGTCCTGGCATAAATTTTGGACGTGAATGGATTAAGATTCTGTCTTTCATCTTTGCTACCATCTACCTACACCTACTTCTGTTTAATCTATCTACCGCCAGAAGCCATAATCATGCAAGGAATGGCTATGGACAAATCACTTTCACATAATCCCATCCTCCGCCATCAGTTGGTCGTTATTCCATCCACACCACTCTTATTTATATACCTGTCCATCCCCTCCCTTCACTTCACCCTCCCTCTTCCTCACTGTATTCACTACTATTCAGTTTTTTAACGCAAAGCTGTAACAACAGATTAACACAACACACGTTAGTCACGTGGGAGTGCTATGGAAAGTGCCGTATGTGGAGCCGCAGCACCTTTTCCGTCACACAGCTATGCGAAATAAACTGCAAAAGGACGAAAATCTGGTCCACACACAAATCCACATCAGCACCATTACGCTCCCTGCCTTCCTCATTTATCTCTCTCTCTCTTCCTCCATGTAACGCCACATGTTCCTCTGGGGTAACTCGTTTTTGCTATTCTAACCGTTGAGTTATTGACCGTACAGCCCCCGAATCAGTGTAGTTTTTCCTTATATCTATAACAAAGCGAAACATTAAAATGTTCTCTTTTTTTTTCTAAATCTCTGTCATCAGTCATTATGATGCAAAGTATGACGGAAAATAACCAGTAAAACTCCTTAGTCGGCGAGGTACGAGCGAGGCCGTTTGAATCCGAAAGCATTGAAATGTCGCCTTACACCCCGAGGATGCCCGGAGTATATTGATGGCTATCTACCTGCCAAGTTTCATGCCTTTACGACAAACTCTGGCCTGTGGCTCTCTTTCGAAAATTTTCGACATGCTGCACTTGGCGCGTGTCACGTGCCACGTGCACCGCCTGGGTGTGATGAAACCTGTCACACACAAATCTTAAAGATTTGGGCTATCATATAGTGCAAACCACGCAGTGATCGGCCCTGTGGTTGCTGAGATATAAGCTTCTCAAAAACGTCATGGTCGGGCCGGGTCGGGCAGCTCATGTGTGAGAAAAAGCCACACTTGACGAGATTCGCTAGGGCACCACCCTCGCTCGTAAATAGCATTAAAATAATAAAAAATATTCAATATTTCCTTTATAAATGGAAATTCTTTGCCCACTGAGCTCCTGGATAACGATATTTTAATCTAGATTGTCAGATTTACTCTGCCACGTGCATGTATATAATGATCAGCTTTTTTCGCATATTTGCCTCAGGCTTGTGAAATCACCAAGATATATACGGTAGAAATCACTCTGCAGACTTCAAAAACCCAGCCCTCACCTCTGTCCACACTCGCGTATTGAATCATTCTCACTGTTCGTACGCTAATCCTTTCACAACGCGCCACTCTCTCAAGACTTACCAGCGGAGAGGCGATGGTCAGGCAGCGGCGAGTGAAGGCAGTCGGCCGCGCAGGGTCAGGCGGCCAGTGAGGGGGACAGCCAAGGAGGGGTGAATTTATTGCAGTCATTCTCTCTCTCTCTCTCTCTCTCTCTCTCTCTCTCTCTCTCTCTCTCTCTCTCTCTCACACACACATACACACACACACACACACACAAGTGACCGAATTATCTGACACGTAAGAGAGACCATGTAGCATTTCTTCCTAAGCGATTTAAGCTGCATATTACACCTTAATAGATTCGTGTATGATATTATATTACTTTTTCAGTATCAACACTGTCGGAGGAGATATTCAGGTTCTCAACTGGACAACACATGGATTGATACAGGTATGGAAAACCAAGATAATTCGCATCGTTGACATACAAGATATTAAAATGTAATATCCGTATGAATTACTCTGTGCGTGTAATCTGTGGGCTTTTCTTGTACCTTTTTTTTTTTCTGAATGACATATTCTGCTTGTTACAAATTGTCATTCTATTGTATTTATATGTATTTTTTTTTTTATAAATTTAGTTCTCTGCTACAAAATATATGTCACACAAGAATAAATTAATTCTTATGATCGGAATAGCTGTATTATTTAATGCACAGAACACCAGAGCACTGCAGTCATGTAACAGTGAGGCCGAAGATCTTACTCATATCAACACTGGCACCATTGACCCTCACATAGCAAGGAATATTCTACTTTCCATTTCAGTTAACGACAGATGAGTTTATTTAGCCCAAAATGAGCCATTAAAGCCTGCGTGCTACTTTACCCATTACGGAAATAACTTGGGAAGGTGAAGGTGATGAGCAGGACAGACAATAACAAGGGTCACGGTATCGCACTTGGACATACAACAAGTGACCAGATATGATATTATAACTTATCGCTCAGGGAACTGTTTACATCTTTGGTTACTTTCCTTGTAATTCATACCTGGATATGTTGCGACTCTCCCTTTGCCGACAAAATACTATCAGTGCTTGTTGTGACTGTTCCTTGCCCACACAATACTACCAGTTAAAACAGTTTCTTCCCGTGCATGTTGTGTTCATTCCTAGCCCACACAATACAACCCGTGCATGTTGTGATTGTTTCTTGCCCACACATACTACCCGTGCGTGTTGTGATTATCCCCTTGCCCACAGTACCTTCCGCGCAAGTTTTTATTATCCCCTTCAAACAATACTGCCCGCGCATATAGGGTTAAGACCGACACTTGTTCCATCAACTGATATTCACTTCCTCATCAACCAATTTATCCCCTGTCCCCCTTGTTCCATTCAACTTGGTGAACCTTACAACATTTTCGAGTTCTTTCCTTTTCAGTCACGCATGTTTACGACCTTCTAAGTCAGATTTGAACGAAACCGAATTCCCTGCAGTAATCTAAATGCATCAATTATCTGGCTGTCTTGATATCAGATACCAAGACAAACGTGAGTACAGGGGCCCGCATTCTCGTCAGTTAAGGAAGCTCCCTGACACCTCTTCTAATACAGTTAACTTTTGTTCTTGTACGTTACTATCGTCTTTTGTTTGACTTTTCGCTTTAATATCTTAAACCCCTGGCCGAGCCGGTAGTAAGGTTGTCTACTGATCCAGTGAAAGCGGGTTTGAATCCGTGCTGGGGCAGGGAACACTTTGAGGGTTTTAATTTCGTTAAACAAGACTTTACTGATCTACCATAGACCCTTCGACATGGAAAAATACCCCCACTCATACCAATACACCAGTCCTGTGGGAGACAGCCCTAATGTGTATTCAATATGGACGGTGGATGGTATCACTGAAGTGGTGACGTGTGGAGGCGTATGACACGAGGGTGGGCTCCTGGGCCTTAGGGAACGGTCTGTTGAGCCTAACCGGACGCATATAAACAAACAATAATAAAAAGGCACAAAATTATATTAACCAGCCAGATTCAAAAATAATTCGCTAAGGAAAATGTGCTACAGAGCCTTCTTAACTGACGAGATACACTTCACGGTGACGAAAGTTTAGTGCATTCGGTAACTGTATTTCACAGGGTGGAGACTGCATTAATTACAGGGTTATTGAGTACGTATCTTAATATAAATGACAGACATGACACCTCACTGAAATATGTACTTGTTAGAATATAGCTGTAACCCGACTCAAATTTGTCTTCCATACACCTCAGTAGGAAGAACCCCGCTGAGGGAGGTCACCTTGACGTGGTGGCGGGACTTGAAGCGTGGCTGGCAGTGCCACCTACTCCACCTACTCTGGGGGCATGCCTACCTTTGTAGGGTTCGGTATTTGTCGGCCTCGTGGACCAAGCACCCCCTACATCACTAGTGGAGGAGGCCTGCTGGTGATGTTAGTCCCTGCCCCTTTGCCATCTAGGGCAGGACTGTTGCCTCCCCACATGTTTGTCATGCGTGGCGTCCCATATGGCTGGGAGACGGGAGTCCTGGGGGTTGAGCGATGTGTACGATGCGCCCTGCAGCTAGCAATACACCTCTTTGGTCCCTTATTCTGGCTAGACGGGCGGCCTGCTTGGGCTCGACCAGGTCAATCAGCTGGTCATGCACTGGCTAGGGTCAAATGGGCACTGGGGGGCCTGGGGGCTCCTGTCATGCTGGAGTCACCCTTGTCCGGGTCCCCCAGTGGTTACCTGCATATACTCCTCTACTACCCCTGGGGTCGTCAGTGGTTCTGTCCCTGACGTATGGCCTCCCCCCATTGGGCTCCGTGGTAGGTGGGAGGGGTGGGGGAATGAAGTTGCTTGGCCCTAATTCATGGATTGTTCCTCCCATTCCCGAGGTGGTCTGAAGGACAACAGCGATATATCTGCCCCTGGACTGCCCTCTGACCCATCTAATGCAAAGGTTCCTTTTTCGAACACTGATTTGCTGATTGCCACATTGGAGCCTTATCAACAACTGGCTTGTTCGAAGTCTCGTAGAGCGTCTGGTCCTACTTTTTCAATTCCGTCCCCACATTAGGTCTTGCCTGGCTTTTATGCCACTTCCCATTGTGCTCAGTACCTGGTGAACTATGCAGGGTATCCTGGCAGACTTGGATATTTTTTGACATGTACCGGACTATTGTTTCTGCTTGTGGCAGGGAGCCGAAAATGTCAGCACAACAATATGGAAGCCTCCTTGTGGAGGTCACCTCTACAGATGAGAGAGATCGACTTTGTGCTCTGTCTGAAATGTCTGGGGCCTCTGTTATGTGTTCACTGCATCCCACTTTCAAGGATTCTCGTGGGACAGTCTACTCTTGAGAGTTGCTCCAGTACTCAGAGAAACAACTTCTTGAACTGAAAGTCTGTGGTGTTATCAAAGTTGAAAGATTCCATACGAAGATTGATGGTAACCTTTTGCCTACACCCTCCCTTTTGTTGACTTTCGATGCCACTCAACTTCCCTTTTCCATTAAGGTTGCTTGGATGTCATTAAACGTGAAGCCATATGTACCCAGTCGAAGACGTTGTCATCACTGTCAAAAGTTGGCCATGTCAGTAAGTATTGTCGTAGACTATTGCAGGGGCTCCGTGCGATATGTGCCATATGTGGAATTTCCCATGAGGATCTGACTTGTTCTGGTACGGAGACCTGTATCAATTGTGGGGATGATCATGCAACTACCTCCAAATCTTGTGACAGATACAAATTTGAGTATGAGGACTTGTCTCTGTGCACTCGTGAGAGGATTGCCTTTAAGGAAGCTGAGCACGGAGTCATGTCTATGTTTATTTGACATGAAGTTTCCTTTGTTTCAGTTCTGTCACGGTCCCTCTAGGCAGGCCGCCGTTCTGGTGGTGGTGAACAGAATTCTCAACGACGTGAGAGCCCAGGTACTCAGTATACTTCTAGTGTGTCCGATAGGATGCTGATTCACCCGGTGCCTGTTAGCAACAAATTTTGCAACTTTGGGAGACACTGCTGATGGAGAAGTCAACTCAGCTACTACCTCCAGGAATATGTCTATGAATATCTCTGTGATTCCTTCTGAAGTTGTGCAAGCTGAGGTACATAACCCTCCCCGGTCCTCCTCTAAATGCATTCGGGAATCCTCTGAGTCATTGATAGATGTTCCCCCAGCTAAAGCTTCCCATGCTGATCAAGGTGGTCCCCCTGATGGTGCTATTGTCCCGGTCGTAGCCATGGAGTTGGATCTTGCTGCTGTGGGCCCAGACTCCAAGGTTTCCCCACTATGGCCAGGGGCTAAGTCTCTCACTGCGTCTCAGGATCCCAGTCCTGTAGGGTACGCTACTGGTCATACTCCTCATGATGACACTGCCCGCTCTGATCCAACTAAGGCAACTTGCGGTTCCCCTACGAAGCCATCTCTTTCTCCACCACAGAAGAGGGCCATTGTCCGGCCTTCTTCTTCGTCCCCTTTGCCATCGTCAAAATTGGGTATTAGGGGTTCCTTGTCCAAGGGGTTAGCTGCGGTGAAGAAACCTGTTATTAAACTTAACCCTTGGCAAAGTACTTGGAAACCCGTTAAGGTTCCCAATGTCCAGAACTCCGGTCCTGGAAGTACCCTGATATAAAGCCACTGCATTATGGGATCTATAATTCAATGGAATTTTCGTGGTTTACGTGCTACTTGGGAGGAAATGCATAGTCTTATTGCCCGCTTTTCCCCAGTTTGCATATGCATTCTGGAGACCATGATTGAAGATGCTGCTCCTTCCAGTCCTCCTGGTTATCATGCAGTTTATTCTGAGCCTCTTCCTGGCCAAGGACATCATGGTGGTACTGCTATCCTAGTTCGCTGTGATGTTCCATTTACTTGTCTGAGTCTTTCAACTCCACTGCAGGCTGTTGCCATTCAGATTTTCCCTCACCGCCAATATAAGGTGTGTAGTCTTTATTTCCCTCCAAGTGCTTCTTTTGAGAGGGTAGACCCTGCCCGGCCTGTTCATGACCTTCCATCTCCCTTTCTTTTACTGGGTGATCTGAATGGTCGTTACTCACTGTGGGGTGACAGTATGACTAACCCTAGAGGTGCTATGCTGGCCTCTTTGGTGGAGGATGAGGAGTTGGGGGTGTTGAATTCAGTGAGATGAAATACTTTCATATTCAGACTGGTGTTTTCACGGCCATTGATTTGTCTCTGTGTTCAAGTACTGCTATTTTGGATTTTAGGTGGGGTGTGTTACCAGATTTGCAAGGCAGTGACCACTTCTCGATTAGTTTAACCTCTGCTGAGTGTGAGCTACAATGTCGTCTTCCTCGCTGGCCCATGGATAAAGTGAACTGGCCACTCTTTAGAGAGTTATGTTCCACTGACCTCACTGTGATTTTGGTAGTGCTGATCAGGCAGTGGCGTATATAACTGATGTGATGCACTCAGCATCTCTTTTATCTATTCTCAAGACTCCTGGTCAATTTTCTATATGTCCAACTCCCTGGTGGACCCCTGAATGCACATCCACAGTGAGGGCCAAACGGATAGCCTTCTCTCAGCTTCGCTGCCATCATATGGTCACTCAATATTTGGTGGCTTTTGGAGGGTGCATGCTCATGCACGTCACGTATTGAAGGAGGCCAGACGTGCTTCATGGCGGGAGTAAGTTTTCCTTCTTCATTCGAGGACTTCTCTCACCCAAGTGTGGAACCGGATCACAAAGATTTCTGGCAAGTTTCCTATTCCTTCCCCTCCTGTTTTATCTGATGCGGGTGGGGCTGTGACTGATCCCTCTGCTGTTGCTGAAGCGTTTGTCAAGCATTTTGCTGGTGTGTCTAAAATGAACACTGAATCACCTTCGGCATGCCAACATTGGCGCCTGGAATCCTGTAGCCTCAGCTTCACATCTCCTGTGGGAGAGTCATGCAATGTCCCCTTTTCTGTTCCTGAGCTTCGGGCAGCTTTGTCACAGTGTCATGATTCGTCTCCAGGCTGTAATGATGTTCCATATGCCTCTGTACATCATATGTCTGATGAATCCCTTTCCTTTTTGCTGGCGTTGTATAATAGAATTTGGTGTACTGGTGAGTTTCCGTCGTCTTGGGGAGTTGCTGTGGTAATCACCATCCCTAAGCCCGGTAAGGATCATCTGCAGGCAACAAATTATTGTCCCATCTCTCTGACCTCTTGCGTTTGCAAGGTGATGGAGATGGTTAATGGCCGGCTCATGTGGTATTTGAGGAGGGGCAATTACTTATCACCAGCCCAGTATGGTTTTCGTAAAATGCGATCTACCACTGATGCCCTACTGTCTTTGGAATTTTCAGTCTGTGAGGCTTTCTCCTCTAACCAACACCAGGTCACAGTCTTCTTCGATCTGGAGAAGGCATATGACACTGCCTGGCATCTTGGCATTTTACTTTCACTTCATGAGTCTGGTCTTCATGGGTGCTTGCCTATTTTTATTCAGCAGTTTTTATCTAACCATTTTTTAAGGGTCCGAGTGGGAGGAGTGCTTTCCAATGCCCGAGCACTTGAAAATGGGGTACCACAGGGGAGTATCCTTAGTGTTACCCTGTTTGCTGTGGCCATCAACAGTGAAATCAGTGTACTTCCTGATGGGGTGGGAGGTTCATTATATGTAGATGACCTCTTATTTTCCTTCATTGCAACTAGAATGTCTCTGATACAGAAGTTGCAGCTGGCTCTTAATAGAATTTCTGAGTGGGCTGAGTGGCTTCCGTTTTTCTTCACAAAAGACAGTGGCTATGCATTATTGTCGTATTCAGGGGGCTCACCCAGACCCTGATTTGTATCTTTGTGGTCGGAGGATATCCTGTGTGGAAGAGACTCAGTTTTGGGGTCTTCTGTTTGATGCATCACTAACCTGGGTTCCCCATATTCGTTCTGTGAAGGCAACTTGTATTAAAGCTTTGAGTCTTCTGAGGATTTTGGGACATACTTCTTGGGGTGCTGATCATCAGACCCTCCTCCTCTTGCATAGAACTCTTATCCTTTTTAGACTTGAATATGGATGTGAGGTCTACTCCTCTGCAACAGATGCCAGTCTCCGGATATTAGATTCTGTGCATCATGCTGGTGTACGTTTGGCAGCCGGGGCATTCAGGTCATCCCCGACTTCGAGTTTGTTGGTGGATGCTGATGCCCTCCCTTTGGTTTTGCGTCGCCAGTCGTTGATGATGAGGTGTTGATATCGTCTTCACCGCCTTCCGGACTCTGTGTTTTGTGCCGTGGTCTCCCTGAATTCCTGATCATTTGTTAATGACTCCCTTCCTACTTTCCCAAAGCCCTTTCCCATTGGTTATAGGGTCCGGTCTGTTATGTTAGTCCTCTCTATTCCAAGACTGGCAGCTGTCTAAATCAGATCCCGAGAATGGGTTTCTGGCTACTCCCTCGTGTGATGTTCTGTAGGTCCATTGTTGGAAAAAAGGGCTTACTTCCCTCTCAGGTGTTCCCCCCTCTCTTTTTAGAACATGCTTTCACTCATGGGAGTTCTGTCCCTGTCTGTATTGATGGATCTAAGACTGATACTGGAGTGGGCTTTGGTTTTGTCTTCCCTTCCTTCAGTAGAGAGGGTAGCCTTCCTGGTGTTGCTTCAGGGTATACGGCGGAACTGACTGCGAATTTATTTGCTCCCCAAATCATGTTTACTCTTTCCCAATCTGCTTTGGTGATTTGTAGTGACTCCCGTAGTGCTCTCTCTGCACTGGAGTCTTTTAGTGCATCTCATCCACTGGTTTTATCAGTTTTAGAGTGGCTTTTTCTTCTTGGTCGTCATGCCGTCATGTGGGTTTCTGTTGGGTGGTGGGCAATGAAAAGGCAGATACTCTAGCTAAAGCTGCCTCTTCTCGACGGCAACCTACTGACTACCCAGTTCCCGCCTACGATGTAACACCTTACCTGTCGTATGCGATTCGTATGTGTTGGCAGAGACAGTGGGATGGTGTTGCTCATAACAAACAAAAAGAAATTTTTTAATGAGGCGGACCTCCTTTCACTTTCATAAGTAATTGGTATTTTATAAACTATTCTTTTGTAATTTTCCACATTCTGATTTCAATAATAATTAACTTCATTTTGATATGCACTTTTTATTTGCAACATCCTTTACCTTGTTGTCCGGCGGCATATGACCCTGGCAGTTGCAACACCAGATTTTAATTATATTCAATCAATCAGTCAATCAACAGGAAGATTGTATTTGTTGTATTAGCGTAGGATGATATATTTTTAAGGTGTGGAAATGTCTTTGAATTATGTTAATTATGTTTTGGACAGCGGCCACTTTAGGGGAAAGAATACTTCGTTA
>JAGKTI010004333.1:35767-48628 GCA_018397915.1 Birgus latro
TGTCTTGGCCTTAAATTGCCATCTCTCCAATTTTAATGCTGAGTTGTAACATTAGATTGGCACTACAATTTACTAGTCACAAAGAAGTGTTATAGAAAGAATGTAGAGCTACAGCATTGTCGTATTCTGTCACTGAAACGAAAATCTGGGTCAAGTTAATGTAAGAGAACTAAAGCTATGATTAAAAAAAGGTAATAATAGAATCTGTTGCACTAATTGCTTTATTAGGTACTCACAGATGTACAGGTAATTACACATAAGCGATGAGAAAAACCTTGGGAGTTGTACCAGCGGAGGAATACACGAACATGTTTACGATCGTATCCCTGCCGTAATTTAGATTTGTTTCTGCAGGAAGAATTAGACATTGGGATAGTATGCTCACTCCTATCCTTATTCCTCCTGCACAGTACAGATAAAACCTAAGATAATGATTTCGTAACTGAGATTTACTTTTGTAGGATGAACAGAAGACATGGGAAGGCTTGACACTCTCCTTTCCTTGTCCCTCCTGCGAGAACAAATCCAAGTTACGACAGAGAATCGACCGTAAATATATCCGAGTACCGCACACCATGTTAACTGCATGTCATATCAGTTGTAGATGAAGTAAGTCAACAAGAAACGAGGAATCAAACTATTTTCACGATACCTTTAATCAGATTACATTTAGCTTTTTCCCGCCATGTCGAGACCATTTCAACCTTCCCTGGAGAGTGTTCTAGATCTGATTCTCATTCGTCGTTCCATTTTTGCACATACTTCTGTTGAGCAGTTAAATGTTAGGCTAGAATAGGTTAGGTTAAGTTAGATTAGAGAGAGAGAGAGAATGGAAGGGTGATCGATAACAACATAGAAGGCAGTGTAAAAATAGTGTTAAGAACAAAATCTGCTGCCCAATTAGTGGCGGGGCTAATGAAGGCTGCGTTTAACTCCCCATCACTAAATGTCTCCTGTACTGCCTGATAACAAGAGTATAATGAATAGATATTGTACTGTAGAGCGTTGTTCCGCACCCGTATTTACTTCACGGCAAGATATTCAGTTTGTTGAACTCCTTTGACACACTTAATAAATGTTTGGCATGATAAGTATCGGAACTGCATAAAGATATTTTTACTTTTGCTGACAAATGATGAAGGAAAATCACTGTTCCTTGGCGTACAGTACCGTGTATTTAAAGTAACGTATTGAATTTTCTAGTCTTCAATAAATTCACAAAATCATTAAATAAAGACTGTTTTGGGTGCAAGCACTGTTATGCATCTGCTTACTTCACATGAGATAATTTTTCAATATAATGTTTGTTTTTTCTCAGAAGATGAACTGATGCAGTTTTGCTGTGTTAGAAAATGAACACATTTCACCAAATTTATATTTCCTGGGCAAAATAAAATAGAAATTACTGTTGAATCAATCTGTAATAATATATTCCAAAACGTTTTCCCAGAAAAATTAAATACATGATACTCTCAGTGAAATGTAATGAGAAACTTGCACCTGTTTTGAGGAACACAGGTTCTTAATGCCTTGTTCTCTTTGAGAAAAACCAACACGAAATTCCTCATCTGATGACTTTATATGAGTTCCTTCTTTATAAGATCCTTTTTATATATATATACTGGAAAACTTAGTTAACAAATATGTTGCTGCAAATAACAATATCGCGTCAATAGCACACGCGGATAATTTGGTATTCTCTTTTCATTCTACCCAAAATACGAGTATGTCTACGGATACGTCACTGAATTTAAGTCTGAGGTTACCGTAACTGCTTATTATCCACAAGTTTCTCTGGTGCTTACAAAGAGAGATAACCAACTGATGGGTCAGCAGCTGAACCAATACGATCACGAACTGAGTCACACTGTTCTACATAATAAAAAAAAAAGTTTCCTACTACGATATTCCTTCCGAGTGAACACCTCAATGTCAGGGTAAACTCTTACAATAATAGTATTAATACACCAGCAGCCAGTCTCTTACATGGGCGACTTTTGTGGTGTGACTGGTGTAGATGAAAGAATTTGGCAACACTGTGTGATGAGAGCTGTCAGGCAACATGGGGGAAAAACAAAGACAGACGAGGGTGCTGGCGAGGGGGCAGTTTCGAAGTGGTGGCTTGCTTGGTGGGACGTTTCTGATTCCTGCGGTGGCAAGGAGGTTGGTTGTTTTGGGGAGCTCCTCTTGGGATGGTGATTTTCCTAACCTTAGTCGCAATGGGGTTGTAAGGTCGGTAATAGTTGGTCACGGAAAAGTCTGGAAGGTCAACATAAGGAGGCGCGGGTGGCCTGTACGGAGGACGGGTGCTGGAGATTCAAACAAGCAGTCAACTGACTCTGCTACCACAAGTAAGGTGATTGAATTTTCTGTTAGACCACAAGCTATCTAGGCAGTGTATTAACATGGCTGGAAAAGGGAAGCTGAGTAGCGAGATGATGAGGTCGTATGCCTGTCAGGGCGATGTGGTGGCTTGGTTAAAAAAGGCTGAGTTGGTGGCCAAACTGACGGACATCAAAGATTTGGCCAGTTTTGTACCATTGTTTCTGGAAGGAGATGCATTAGCCTTGTATCTTGAGATGAGTGATAGCGATCAGCAGGACTATAAGAAAATAGGAAATAGATTGAAGGCAGCTTTTTCCCAAGGGATGTTTGAGGCATATGGAGCGTTAAAGAAGATCCAGTGGACAGGTGAACAGGTGGATGTTTTTGCCAACGAAATAAGACGGTTAGCAGGACTAGCGGGCTGGAAGGGTGAGGGCCTGGAGAGGGCTGTAAAGTTAGGATTTGTGACTGGGTTCCCAGATAGGATATCAGTGGAACTGCAGCAGGTGAAGGACATTGAAATGGTGGATATGAGTGATTTGATCATGAGGGCTAGAGTATTGACCTCTGGAGCTGGGGGTCAGGAAGTTGCAGCAGTTGCAACTAGAGGTCCGGTATCAGCGGAACGCTGGCAAGCTCCTCAATGTGCCTCATCCTCACGAGGCGGGCAAAGTAGCAAGAGGGAGACTCGGGGGTTCAAGGGTCGTTGCTTCCGATGTGGTGGTCCTCACATGATTAAAGATTGTAGAGAGCCAAAGCCAGCCCTAACATGTTACAGATGTGGAAAGGAGGGTCACATAGCGAGTCGGTGTGACCAGGGAAATGGGCAGGGGGAGCTGCTGCGCCGGAAGCTACCCCCTCAGACAAGTAAAGGCGCTTCCAAATTCCTTGCCAGTAGTCACGGTCTTGGTGAGGACCAGGAGGGTGAGGGCACTGGTGGATTCTGGTTGCTCAACCACTGTGCCTGCCTCCCGATTAGTAGGGAGATGTACAGAGAAGGGTGAAGGGCTGGTAACAGTTGATGGGAGAGAAATTGGATGTGAGGGCACCAAAGAAGTAGAGTTGACGGTGCAAGGGACCCGGCTGAGACTTAAGGTTACCGTGCTTGCTGAAGTGATCAGTGGGATCGACGTGGTGGTGGGAATGGATGTGATTAGTCAACTGGGTGCCGTGATGATAAGGAATGGAGGAGTAACTTTTGGGAAGGCATCAGAATCTTGCTCACAGGTAGAGAGAGGGGAGGTTCAGTGTGCTGTTGCAGTAGCGGAGGTAGGGTTGGAAGGAAGTTGCAAGAGTGCTGAGCCTGAGGGACTCAAGAAGTTAGAGTCGAAGACAGCTGTTGGACAGAAGGCCGATCTATGTAAAATAGTAGACAAAGACTTCATCACAGACTTTGATGGCACGAAGTGGGTAGTGGAGTGGTTTCTAAAGGGAGAGTCACCGGTTTTGAAGAATAAGGTGGGTTGTCATGCGCATGCAATGAAAGAGCCCGTAAGAGAAGAATTTGACAGGGAGGTGGAGAGATGGATCGCTGAGGGTATACTGGTGCTGTGGGGAAAGGAAGTGAAAAGTGGAGTGTTGCCATTGATGCCGGTGGTGCAGCCGACGAAGAACAAGGTTCGGCCAGTACTGGACTTCCGTGAGCTCAATGTCCATGTGATGTCTCATACAGGCGATGATGCTGTCGATGTGTGTAGTGAGACGCTGAGAGAATGGAGACGGATGAGTGGAGCCTCGACCATCGTGGATTTGAAGTCAGCCTACCTGCAAGTTCATGTTGTCAAGAAGTTGTGGAGGTACCAGCTGGTGAACTACAAGGGGAAGACATATTGTTTAACGAGGCTGGGTTTCGGGTTAAGTTCGGCACCGAAAATCATGACAAGGATCCTCAAAACAGTGTTGAGTAAAGGGAAAGGGATGGAGGCTGCTACAAATTCATATGTTGATGATATACTGATCGATGAGACGAGGGTTGCAGTATCTGAAGTTGTGGAGCACCTGAAGCTGTATGGATTGGCCACGAAACAGCCTGAGCCACTGGAAGGGGGTACTGCCTTGGGTCTGAGACTGGAAAGAGAGAGAACTGGGGAACTAGTTTTCCGGAGAGCCAGTGAGGTGCCGGCAGTGAGGGAGGACTTGAGTAGGAGAGAGTTGTTTTCCGTGTGTGGAAAGTTGGTAGGCCACTATCCAGTTGCAGGATGGCTCCGGGTAGCGTGCAGTTATGTGAAGAGGAGAGCCGAGGGTGTGAGATGGGAGGACAAGGTTGGGAAGGAGACTGTTGAAATGATGCAAGATATCGTGAGGCGGGTAAGGCACGAAAACCCGGTAAGAGGGAGATGGTACGCGGCCAGGTCGGAGAAAGGAGTTGTTTGGTGTGATGCAAGCAAGTATCGCAACGGGAGTGATTTTGGAGATTGGTGATGAGACTGTTGAGGATGGTGCGTGGTTAAGGAAAAAAGACGACTACAACCATATCAACGTGGCAGAGCTGGATGCTGTACTGAAAGGTGTCAATTTAGCTCTAAAGTGGGACTCGCGAGACATCGAGTTGCGAACGGATTCAGCTACAGTGTTTGGTTGGCTGAGATCAGCAGTGACTGCTGAGAACAGAATTCGGGTGAAGGGACTCTCAGAACTGATTGTGAAGCGCCGCTTGGGGATCTTGAAAGACTTGATAGAAGAGTTCAGGGTCAATCTGCGTTTAAGTTTTGTGCCATCTGAGAAGAATAAAGCAGATGTGCTAACGAGGGTGAAGAAAGCGTGGCTAGGGGTCCCGGAAGAGGCATCGGAAGAGGCTATGGTGTGCTGCACAGGAGTCCAAAGTGTGGAAGATCTGCACCACATGGGGGTTGATAGGACACTGTATGTGGCGAGGAAGGTTGACCCAGCAGTCACGAGAGACAAGGTCCGTCGGGTGGTGAGACACTGTAGCAAGTGTCAGTCAATTGATCCCGCACCAGTTGTGCATGAAGCGGGGGAGATCAGAGTAGAGAGCAATTGGAAGAGACTAGCAGTAGATGTGACGCATTACAGGCAGGGGCTGTATTTATCTATGGTTGATTGTGGACCTGGTAGGGTAGCTATATGGAGAAAGCTGAGGGCAGAAAATGCAGAGGAAATTGCAGGAGCACTGAACGAGGTATTTTTGGAGAGGGGCCCAGTCGATGAGGTGCTGATTGATAACAGCACTGCCTTCCGGTCGCAGGTTTTGAAGAATGTGCTTGACAAGTGGAATATTAGTCGTTACTTTAGAGCTGCATACCGGCCAAGTGGAAATGGAATCGTGGAGAGACATCATCGGACAATCAAGGCCATGGCAGAAAGGGCTCAGGTGACACCTATGGAGGCGGTATTTTGGTATAATATGTCGCCCAAGTCAGGCCAGGATGAGACGACTGTTCCGCAGAGGGCGGTGTTTAAGTATGAGTGGCGACATCCTAGTATGGTACCAAAGAGTGTGGGGGGCGAGGAAGGAGGTGCATCCGTCCAGATTGGAGATGAGGTTTGGGTGAAGCCACCGAATGCAAAATGCACATCACAATGGGGGAAGGGCACAGTGACTGATGTGCATTCCCAGAACAATGTCTC
This sequence comes from Birgus latro, assembly GCA_018397915.1. Lineage (NCBI taxonomy): Eukaryota > Metazoa > Arthropoda > Malacostraca > Decapoda > Coenobitidae > Birgus > Birgus latro. Next base: position 41,681 of record JAGKTI010004333.1, read on the forward strand.
CGTCGGCGGGATGCCGCGGCATATCCTGGACATTAGAAGAGTCGTGGACTCATCGACGGAGGACGAGGGGCCAGTGGCACCTGATGGGGATGAAGTGGTAGTAACATCTGGTGAAGACGAGGAGATACCGCGGCGGTTGCAGCGAGAGAGGCGACCACCGGTGTGGATGAGAGATTATGAAGAGGGAGAGTCAAGCGGGGAGGAGTATTAATTAGTGATCTTAAGATCAACGGGGCGTGTGGTGTGACTGGTGTAGATGAAAGAATTTGGCAACACTGCATGATGAGAGCTGGCAACATGGGGGAAAAACAAAGACAGACGAGGGTGCTGGCGAGGGGGCAGTTTCGAAGTGGTGGCTTGCTTGGTGGGACGTTTCTGATTCCTGCGGTGGCAAGGAGGTTGGTTGTTTTGGGGAGCTCCTCTTGGGATGGTGATTTTCCTAACCTTAGTCGCAATGGGGTTGTAAGGTCGGTAATAGTTGGTCACGGAAAAGTCTGGAAGGTCAACATAGGAGGCGCGGGTGGCCTGTACGGAGGACGGGTGCTGGAGATTCAAACAAGCTGTCAACTGACTCTGCTACCGCAAGTAAGGTGATTGAATTTTCTGTTAGACCACAACTTTCACGGGCCAAGGCGCATCGTACTGAGTGACTCAGACATACACTCCAAAACGTTTTATCCATGTCCAAATAAGTGAGATCCTGGCGACGGTTTCGTAGACAGATCACTTGTATTACAGCATACATGAAAATGGACAGTGAAGTTTACTACATTTGTCTGTTCATTTTCAGTATCAATGTATATTATGCTGATTTATGTAGTAATATTAATTTCACGGAACTTTTAAAGAGGGAGTGGGTAATGTTCCGAGGCACGCCAGGAAGCTTTTGCCGGCATACTGATTGCGGAGCACTGCTGTAGAGATTAATGCATGTAGTGGGTAATATATGGAGAAATTTTGGTGGTCTGGCCACGTGCAGTGAATGGAAAGTTTGAGACTGACGAGGGAAGTGGTGGTGGAATATATATAGGCAGGGTTGGGGATTGTGTGAGCTGGATGTTGGTTGTTGCAGAGATTATTTTGTGGATCTGAGAGAGAGGGAGGGGAGGGGGGAGAGACACAGACATATACAGAGACCTGATAAATATGTTCCCCTCTATCCAGCTACAGGGTAGTGAGGAGGTGCATCTGCATTTGTCCATCTTCCAGCAGCTTTACTAACAATCTCAAACAGCAGAATCAACAGACCTGCGGCGGGTCCACCAGCCAGAACTGCGAACATGCCCTGGAACGAGATTTGATAACTTAGACCATCCACTCAGACGATTTTGTTAGGTTGATGTTTGACCTAGTCTTGTGACCTTGACCTTTGATATACTGTTCTAAAAACAATAGCTTTACTCATCCACTAAATATACTGTAGTTAAAATGAGACGAAAATTGTCTGAAAAATTATTGCACACACACACGCACAGGAGACAGGGGAGAGACGGGATGTGCCGCTCCTCTCTACCAAGCCAAATCAGCTCCAAATGGCCCATACCTAAAAAGTATCTTTATATGAGTCAAGCTCTGTACTAGGCCCAACTAAATATTGTTCTAAAATTAAAGAGAAAGTTTGAGTAAAAAGTGTTGTTCCAAAAACAGAATGCAACAAACAGTGCAGATGCGCCAAACAAGCGAATCAGCTGTTTAGTATTTTGGCTACAGCGTGCAGGAATGTAACTGTAAGTACATTCTTCTCATAGTACAGTTTAGTAAATATGGAAGGAGTTAACCCAAGGTGTCCCATCGACGTATGGGTACGTTGCAACGCTTTTTCACAGCTAGACCTATCGACGTACCCATACGTTACGCAATTGCAAGGTCAGTCATTTGCACAATTTTCAAGTTTCACGGGTGATTTTCGGTAGGCATATGTGAGACCTTCCTCTATCTGCTGTCAAGTGGGGATACTGCCTGGCCCCACCTGACCCTCCCCCCCTCCCCCCGACATTTGGCAATCCGCCTGTTAGCCAGTAAAGACATGTTGCGCCACAGTCTCTCCAATGACGAAATTCAAGGTGAAAGTGATTCCTGAGGTGGAGGACAAAGAAATAAAGAAACTAGAGCAAGAAACAAACAGAAGTGATGAGGTGGTAATGTCGTAAAGGAAGGTGCCATATGTGGATGTGTTTGGTGACTGAACAATGCTTCTATTGCCTATATAATTGTGTGAAAACCAATATAGTCGTGTACTACACATAAATTCGTACCAAATAAATATATAAATACGTAATTCAAACTGGCTTCAATTAGTTCACCCTCCCATAGTTCATTTTCTTTGAGGCCAGATACCCTGAGAAAGAACGAAAGGTAAGGCTGACTCATCGCCTGTAGCACCATTTATGTGCTCAGGAGGGCGATTTCTCTATGAATTCTCGATGTTTCTCACCAAAAGCGAAGGTTTGAGCCCCCCCAAAAAAAAAATCCAAAAATTGCTCGGGACTGGGGGGCATCGGAGATAAGAAATCGGTCGGGATGTGACGGGTTGAGAAAAGGGATAAACGGTAGAAAGCAGGATGATGATTTCTACCCAGAACTGGTGGAAATGGAGACGTACAATAAGCTGGTACGAGTGCACAGATTAGAGAAGGCATTTTAGAGTGAAATGGATGAAATTAAAAAGCAGTTGCACATGCAGAAGGAGGGAAATGAAAAATTAGTAAAGGAAGTTAACAGGAAAGACACAACAACAGATGAGCTTTATGTTGAGGTTGGTACACTCAGAAGGAAGATTAATTAAATGGCAAGCACAGTCGTCAACCATGAGAGTACTATGGAAGAGTTCAAAAATGATACAGAGACAATTAGACAGGCTAGCACTCTGATAGATCATAGCAGTGATACTGAGGAGAACATGACCCAGGTGAATGAAGCGATTTAAAGCTACAAAAATTATGTGGACACCACGTATGCTGAATTGGTGAAAGTAAAGAAAGACTTCGAAGCAGAAGTCGAAGAAGAGAGCATTAAAAAGGAAGTAAAGAAAACAATCCAAAATTAGTCAGAGATTCAGTAGACATCAACAAATCTATAGTAATCACTGGTATTGAGGAGGAGGAAATAAAAAATAAGATTTCGAGAGACAAAACGGAGATGGCAAATGTAATGAACATATTGAAGGAAGTATCAGAGGAAATCTGTAGTAAAGACATAGAGAAACACAAAAGGCTAGGGAAATACGAGAGAAATAAATCAAGACCTCTGAAAGTAACCTTCAAGAGTGTAAACACTGTGGAAGAAATACTGAAAAATGCACACTTATGGAAAAAGAGGATTTCAAAAATGTATGTATAAAAAGACACCTAACTCAAGAGGAACTGGGTTTACTAAAAGAGAAGAGAGAGGAGGTAAAAACAAAGAATGAGGGAAGATCAGAGGAAGAGAAAAACACATTTTTTACAAATTAACTGGACTGCAGGTACGAAAGTGTTACATAAACAGGAGAGAATAAAAAGGAAGAAGGTAGTAGACCCAAATCATGACAAGTATTTAAATAAGATGAGATGGAATGGTATCTAAATTACTAGAGATGAATGATTTTGAAAAGGAACCACATATTGTCTGCCTAACTGAAACAAAATTAACATCAAGGATATCAAACGATACCCTATACCTAGAGGAATATAATATATGGAGAAGATATAGGAGCTTAGAAAAGGAGGAGGAATTATGATATTAACAAAGAAAAATCTGCAAGTTAAAGAAATAGAACTAGATATACCCTCACAGGTAGAATTGATCGCAGTAGAGATTAGTACATCTGAATGGAAAATAATTGTGACAGATCTATACATGCCATCCAGATCAAACATTTGGGAAAAAGATGAATATGAAGACCTGGCAGAGAGTACAATTCAAAGTTTAAGAGCTTTACTACACAGAATGGAGGAAAAATCTGAAAGAATTATAATATCTGGTGATTTCAGTACAAATATAAATTGGAGTACTCTAGATATAAAAAGCCAGGAAAGCTGTTGGGACCATAAGCTCCTGGACCTTGTGCAGGAGTTTTTCGTAACACAGCTTGTAAAAGAAAGCACCAGGAAAAGAGGACTAGGTGTACCATCAGAACTAGATCTTATATTTACTAGGCACGAAAATGATATTGACAGTATTATGTATCACCCTCCATTCGGCAAAAGCGATCATGCAGTATTAAACTGCAACTTCAGGATTGCATATGACATAATTAACAGTAATGAAAGCTACAAAAAGAGCCTCAGTGATAAAAAGGGAAACTACCACAACCTAATAGAAATAGATTGGAAAAAAAGAGCTTACAGGACAAGAATTAAATGTTATATATAGAAAATACTGTGAACTTTATGAAATAGGAGTCCAAAATTACATCTCTCGGCACAAAGAAGCAGAAATGACAATAAATAAATGGTTTAATAACCCAAGGAGTCCCATCGACGTATGGGTATGTTGCAACGTTTTGTCACTGCTACACACATCGACGTACCCATATGTTAAGCAATTACAAGATCAGTCATTTGCACGTTTTTCAAGTTTCACGGGTGATTTTTGGTAGGCATATGTGGAAGACCTTCCTCTATCTGTTGTCAGGTGGGAATACTGCCTGGCCCCACCAGACCCCCCCTCCCCCCCACACTCGGCAATTCACCTGTTAGCAGTGACCTGGCCAGTAAAAACATGTCACACCACAGTCTCTCCAATGACGAAATTCACGGTGAAAGTGATCCTGAGGTGGAGGACAAAGAAATAAAGAACCTAGAGCAAGAAACAAACAGAAATGATGATGTGGTAAAGTCAGTCGTAAAGGAAGGTGCAATATGTGGATGTGTTTTGGTGACTGAACAATGGTTGTATTGCCTATATAATTGTGTGAAAACCAATTTTGTCTTGTACAACACATAAATTTGTACCAAATAAATAAATAAATATGTAATTTAAAGTGGTTTGAATTAGTTAACCCTCCCATGGTTCGTTTTCTTTGAAGCCAGAAACCCTGAGACAGAACGAAAGGTAAGGTTGAGCTGTCACCTTTAGCAACATTTATAAGCTCAGGAGATCGATTTCTCTATGAATTTTCGATGTTTCTCACCAAAAGCGGAGGTTTGAGCAAAGAAAAAAAATACGAAATTGCTCGAGACTGGGGGGTATCGAAGGTAGGAAATTAGTCGGGAGGTGACGGGATAAAGAATGTAGAAAATCTAAAGAAAAATGGAGACTTATTATGGAATAGATACAGAAGACACAATACTGAGTGGGTATACAACAAATATAAACAGGCAAGAAACGAATTCACAAGAATAAGGAGAGAAGTCCCAAAACAGTTTGAGGAGGACATCATTAACAAAAGTAGTGATCAACCAAAGCTATTTTACAGCTATGTCCGAAGCAAAACCAAAGTAAGAGAAAAAATACAATTCATTACGATTGAAGGGATCCTCTACACACGAGAAAGATATTTGTGAAGCACTAAATAAGAATTTCCAATCCATTTTTACAGAAGAAAACAATTTTGAGTGGGATGATACGGAACATGCATGCCCAAATATATTACCAGAAATACAAATATAAAAAAAAAAAAAAAAATACAGGAGTTAAGTAAATTAGACAAAGAAAAAGCAAATGGTCCAGACGGAATTTCATGTTGGGTGCTACATGAATGTGCAAAGGAGTTAAGTAGACCATTATATTTAATATTTAAGGAATCCTTGGGTAAAGGTAAACTACCTGATATTTGGAAGAAAGCAAACATTGTCCCCTTATTCAAGAAAGGGAATAGACAAAATCCACTCAACTACCGACCAGTATCACTAACCAGTGTTGTAATTAAGATACTGGAAAAGCTGATAAGAAAAGTTTGGGTAAACAATCTAGAAGAACACAATATGATAACAGAAAGGCAATTTGGTTTCAGAAAAGGAATATCATGTGTTACTGATCAATTAAGCTACTATGACAGAGTTGCAGAAACACTACAGAAAAGAGAAGGATGGGTGGAGAGTATCTATCTAGATTTCAAGAAAGCATTCGACAGAGTACTGCACCAAAGACTTTTATGGAAACTGTACCATCAAGGAGGAATCCGAGGCAAACTGTACTGTTGGATGCAAGATTTTCTCAGAAAAAGGGAAGTGAGAACAGGACTAAGGGGAAATTACTCATCATGAAGCGAAGTGACTAGCGGAGTTCCACAGGGCTCAGTGCTGGCAGCAATTATGTATTTAGTGTATATAAATGACATAGTATAATAATATTGGAAATGAAAGCTATCTAAATATGTTTGCCGATGATGCAAAAATACAAAGGAGAATTACTAACTTAGACTTTTGTAAAGAGCTACAAGAAGAATTAAATAAACTTCCTGAATGGAGTAATACATGGCAAATGGAATTCAATATGGACAAGTGTTATGTAATCAAGTTTGGTAAAAGTGGGAAAAGACCAGATTGGGATTATAAGCTAGGAAATAAAACCCTACAAACGTCAGAAAGAGAGAAGGACTTAGGTGTGATTATCAATAACAGACTAACTCCGGCTGACCACATAAATGAAAAGGTACGGAACATGTATACACTGCATGCAAATATGAGAAGAGCATTCACATACATAAATGAAGATTTGCTGAGGAAGATAACATTATTCATCAGACCAACTCTGGAGTATGAATCAGTAGTCTGGAATCCTCATCTCAAGAAGCATATAGATAAGATTGAAAAAGTTCAAAGGGCTGCTACAATATGGGTACCAAGCTTAAGGGATCTAAGCTATGAAGAAAGATTAGAAAAACTGAATCTGCCAACACTACAGGAGAGAAGAAAAGGAGGAGACATGATTATGCTATATAAATGCATATCAGGAAAGAGAAAATAGACATAAATGAATATATAAAGTATGGGGAAGTATCAGCAAGAGGACACTGCAAAAAAC
>JAGKTI010004334.1:11990-27714 GCA_018397915.1 Birgus latro
AGAGGTAGGCTGAGGTGGTTTGGACATGTGGAGAGGATGGGGGATGATAACTGGGTATAGAGGGTGAGAAGTGTTAATATTGGGGGAGGGGTAGACCGAGAAAGACATGAGATGAGGTCATTAAGTGTGACTTAAGGGTTAAGGGACTGAACAGGGAGGCTGCCAGAGATCGAGCAGCATGGAGAGCCACCATTAGGTGACCAAGGCGGACGCATGGAAGCATGTTAGAGCCTTCAAAAATGAAATGAAACGAAACGATTATGTCCTTTGTTGCCAAAATGTCATGAATAAGGAGTAGTGCGTGAGCAGGTGCATTGTCATGGTGCAGCATCCAGGTTTTGTTTGATCATGCCTCAGGCCTCTTCCTTCACACTGCCTTCCTCAGACGCTTCAGGACATCCAAGTGAAACTCTTATTGACTGTCTGACCACATGGAACAAACTCATGATGAACGTTGCCCTTCCAGTAAAAAAAGACAATCAGCATCACCTTTACATTTGAGCTACTTTGACGTGCATTTTTTGGTCACGGTGATGATGTTCCAATCCACCATGATGACTGCCTTTTTGTTTCAACATTGCAGCTGTACACCCACATTTCATCACCTGTGTGACATTTTTAAGAAAGTTTTCATCAGCATTCGAACAATCAAACAGCTCCTAACTGATTGTGACCCGGTTCGCTGCTCATCTGTCAGCAGACGCGGCGCAGATTTGGCGGCAACATGATACATTTTCACTTTTTTGGTTAAAATCACATGGCATGAGCTTTTACACATTCCTATGTCATCAGAAACTTCACGGACAGTCAGATGACGATTTTCACTGATCACAGCATGCACTTACTGTTGACGTGGGAGGCCGTCCAGGTTTGGGATTATTTTTGGTGTATATTCTTCCCAATTTGAATTGCTGGAATCACTTGTGACATTGCATATGGCTCAAACAATTCTCCCCATAAGCCTGTTGCAACATTTGAAAACTCTCTGTAAAAGTTTTTTTCCAATTTGAAGCAGAATTTCATGCAGATACATTCATCAAGGTCCTTCATTGCTCATCTTGAAACAGATTACAAAGTTCACTAAACACACATTCATTCAGGCACGTGTAGCTCAGTGACTAAGTGATGTAGCCTGATGGGGCTAGTGTTAGACTAAAGCTCTGAGTCACCACCACACAGGGCTCCAGTCGTGATCATGCTACGCTGGCTAGTTGGTGCGCTATTTAAAAGGTTTGGCTTTTGGACAGATCTCATATTTACATAAGCATTTTATTATTTTTCACAGAAGGATCTACTTTAATTACTATACTGTATAATATACTGTGCCATGACTTTTTTACCAGGATAACTATCTAACTATCTATCTGTTGCCAGACGCCTTAATCCCGTAAGGGGTGGCCACAAACATATCGCCTCCATGTCGCCATATCTCATGCCATTTCACTCTCCTGCTCCCAGCTCACACACTCCTCTCTCATATACCTCATGGGGAGTGGGGTAGCTAAGTGGTAGAGTGCTTGACTCGAGGTCAAGAGTTACCGTCCTGCCCAGGTAGCTGCCTCACTGGGGTAGGGAAGGGTGGGAGGGGTAGTGCTTTCCTATCACCCTAGCAGGGCTATATGATATATATCAATGTCTAGCTCAGGGGAATAATCCATATCTCATATACGTCTCCACTTCATCCCTCCATCTTATCCTTGGCCTCCTCTTCCCACTCCCCCCTTCCACTTCATTCACTGTACTTGGGGTAATTTCTTCTGTGTTTGGAGAGTTATACATTACAGCGTAGAGTTTTATGGGGGTTATGCCTCCTGTAAAGGAATTGGAGGGGATTAGTATGGCATTAGCATCAAAACATATTATCCAACAGGGCCTTGGACGAATTAACCCGTGGATTTCGAGCCACAGCTCAGGCTGGGTAACGTCGCATTGCAAGCCACAGCTCAGGCTGTGCTGGCCATGCATCATCGTAAACAATTTGGCCTCTATGCAAACTTATGCATGGCGCTACGCAAAGATGCAGAAAGAGAGATTTTTCTTTTCACCAGATGATGCCATGTATGTTTACCTTCAAGTTTATAATAAATAAATAAATAAATAAAAATTCATTTTTTTTTTCTTCACTACTCCCATACGTAAACTTACGCATGGCCCTATGCAAAAACAGAGGATGAGAGATTTTTTTGCCTTTCACCAGATGATACCCTGGATATTTATCTTCAAGTTTATGATAAACAAAAACTAACAAAAAAAAAACTTTTTTTTCCTTCATTTTTTGTGCACCACGAGGTGGGATAGAAAAAAGGTAATTGTGCAATCCAGGGGTTAAGATGAGTAGAGTACTGTTCTGTACTGTTTTGGTGCATAATATTCACCATTAATGTGAGGATTGCACCATAACCTATTAGTAGGTGCATTGTCCTCTGGTGACTGTGAATTAAGAAATACAGGCAACTGGTCATGGTGTCAGATAGAGTTAATACAGTAAAGATTTGGTTGAAATTCATGATATAACTAAATAATTTCAGTATGCTGACAAAGTGAGTGCCCTATTACTATGACTAATATTTTGTGTCCATGGAGGTCATCAGTGAAATAAGTAGATTGAAGCTTGGGTTTAGATGGGTGGCTCTCGTCAACCCTAGGAGGTACTGCCATGAGAGCAAAATGTGGCTACAAACTTTGTAACTAGCCACATATTCATCACTCATAGGCAGTAAACATTTGACTACAAGTGATGTCACTCAGTGATCTTTTCTGAGTGATGGTAAAGAGTCAGAAGTCCAGGCTGAGACTCACATCGTTACTATGTAATAACTGAAATGACAGTTAACAAATTAATCACTGTCCTGGCCGAGATTGGATCTCAGGCCCCTGTGCTTCACTGGCGTGCACTTTACCACGTGAGCCAAAGAGAGGATCCCCGCTTTGCCTCTGGGCAACGTGGGTTTTTATACACCCAATTACATCCCTCTTTTCTCCCCTGGTGGTTAATTTGGTGAGTTTCGAACACACAAGGTAGCATAAGCATCAGAGGCCACCATGGGGAGGCTGCGGACCACACCAAAACAGTCCATCCCCGGGATGTAAGGACAGGGACGCTGTCAGCTAGCTAAGGACCAACATCAAATTGCCAACCAAGTCCCACCTCACATCCCACACCACTGCCAACCAGTGTAATAACTGAAATGAAACTTATCAAATTAATCACTGTCCTGGCTGAGATTCGATCTCAGGCCCCTGCACTTCATATGCCCGCATGTTACCACTGAGCCAAAGAGAGGATCCCCCCCTGTGGGCAACGCGGGCTTTTATACACCCCATTACAACAGATCTTATTACCTATCTCAAATTTCTTTGTTCCCATCAGCATCCAGCAACTGTTGGGAAGTAATTAGCAGGTTTTGTCACTTGATGTTGCTTCCAGTCCATAGAAAGCATCAGCTGTACTGTGGCTAACCCCAGTACAGAGATTCCTTACGAGGAAGCATTGCATCATTTTTATGTAAGTATAATATATAAACTTGGGTAAAAAAGGAGGTAACAGCTACATATTCTCACTCTCCAAGTGGTGAGTGAGCTGTTGACTGCAAGTCCTCTGCCCGCAGAGAGGATGACCACTAATGTATCAGTGTTCCAGTGTTCTGGTATGAGATTTGATATTTCTCTTGCAGGTATTGTGTTGCTCTTAGTGTTCAGTGAGTGTATTATGACTAGATGTGTGCTGTGAGAGGTTGGGTAAAGTCACATAAGAATAACCCTTGTTGGTCACATAACTCAATAAAACCTGTGTTATATTGTCATCACTACAATAGATCGATATCAGATAGGACTTTATTTGTTGTAACCCCATTGGATAGTGAGGGATGTCTGGGCAGCATTCTAGGCAATACATTGAGACCCAATAATGCTAGTAAATTTGTGTATTAATGTTCCAGTACTACTTGTAAAGCTGACTTAACAGTTTTTCTAGATTTACAATTTGTTTTGAAAAAGTTGTAATATTTATGAAAGATTCCATGGCATATAGTAAAAGCTGCCTTTATGTATGAAGTCAGTCTGTTCTTGTTGGAAGCAAGGGTTTGGAATGCGTGAATGGTGAATGAGTGGATATGTATCCTGTTGCACATAGTTCTTTGCAGATCGGAGCTTTCATTAGCTTGTTTGTATTCTAGATTGTTTATAGTTGTTGACTGATAATTAGGATGGGGTTTATGATGACTGTTATGATAATGAAGGCTACATTTTCAAAAAGTAGTTTATTTCCAGGAAAAGTGAAGAAGTAAAGGCTTTACCAAAGCCAAAGCTTGCACTTAATTGTGTGAGTGGACGCAGTGGCACAGAAATATTGCGGCAGCTGGAGCCTGCTGGAACTATGGTCACCTATGGAGGGATGTCCAGGCAGGTGAGAAATGCTTCATCCACATTGTAAGACACAGTTCTAGAGCCAAGGTATAGCAAAGGCCAGTAACAAATACTTGCCTCATGAAAATACTGTAGAATGACTGTGAAACTAGTAGAAGATTAAATTGTGTAAATTCTCAGCTACAGCACTTCTGTGAGAGAGGTTTCTCCAGACTTAAACAAAATTGTCTGATGGTAGCCAGAAAAAAAGTCACATGACTGACAAGCTTATTTGTGAGGTGGAAGGCATGTGCAAGATATTCACAAAAGAAATCTGTGCAGCATGCGAGGTGATGTGTGAGGTGAAGAGAAGACAAACGGAGATGCAAGGAACAGCATGGTGGAATGAAGAGTAGAGACAAGCTGCGGCCCAAAAGAAGAAAGCATTTAGTGATTGGATGGGAAGCAGAGGCATAGAGGAAGCTGAGAGATGGAATTGAGAGTTACATGTAGAGAAGGAGAGAGAGAGGTGAAAAGATTAGTAAGAGTAAGAAGAGAGTGGTTGAGGAATTTGGAAGGAATTTCAGTGTAAAGTGGAGGGAATGTAAGAAAATGTTCTGGAAGGAGGTAAGGAGAAAGACAGGGTGATAAAAAAGGTAGTAGGGGAATGAAAGATAAAAATGATACATTGCTAGTGGAGAAGGGAGAAAAAGTGAGCAAATGGAGAGAATACTTTAAGGAATTGTTAAACATAGAGAATGAAATTAGTGTGAGTATAAGTGGCTGGGGAATGACTGGGAGGAGAGAGATGAGAAGGGAGGAAGAGATCTTTAACATCCAAAATGTTCAACATACAGGTAGGGATTGTAAAATGCCTGATCTTTTACCTAGGGTTTTCTTTATTAGATGTTCATCTCACAATTCTTATTGTCTACGCCAAAGCTTCCCCTCAGAGGCGTCTCGTGTAGCAACCCATGTCATATAGCTTGTCACCTCCCCTCACCTCGGGAGACAGCCCATACACAGACCTCTAACCTGAGGTACGACTGCAAGGAATTTCATCTACTTTAACCATACAGTACTTTTACATCAGTGTAAAGGATGTAACACTGTTTTCACACTGTCAGCTATTATACAGATAGTTCACAGAGCAACATGAGGTACTTACAGACTGTGGCACCTCTCAGTCCTTGGGTAATCCACCAGAAAATCATATAGTTCACAGAGCAACATGAGGTACTTACAGACTGTGGCACCTCTCAGTCCTTGGGTAATCCACCAGAAAATCACGAAGCCTCTGACACAACATCTTTTGAGCTAGGCGGGTGGACTGCCTCTGCACAAACAACAGAGTCTTTGTCCACACACAAAAGGAATCACACATATGAACTAATTACTGTACAAGCGAATGTGCCCCCTATCATCCTTAGTTGAAGCATAAATTTTTTTACCTAATAAAATGCAGCTAGAGCAAACACTACAAACCAAAATATCATGTCACAAAAAATAAGGGACTTCATGAAATGTACCTTGTAGTAGTAGTTTTTGTAAATGAGAAGAGTCTCATTTAAAGGGCCGGAATGTTATGGCACATCACATGAATGTAGTCTCTTATTTTTCTTCGTATGGCATCTTACTTATCTTCCATATAGTGATTCGTTACTATCTTTGCAGACTCCTCAATGAATTCAGTAAGCCCCTCTGTATCAGGGTAGTCCTTATATTTCTCTTTGAAATGTACCACCTCATGTACCCATTTTCTTCTACAGTCATATGGTAGCCTCTCAACTGTGTTGACCATATTGTACTCTGAGCCCAATTCGTCTCTCTTTCCAGTAGCTCAGAGCACATGTAGGCAATCTTTAATGTTATACACAAGTTCTTGCAGTCCAGCCTTGTCATTTGGATATATTTGGGGACCTTGAATGATCTTGTTTAGCCGGGCTTACATTACTGTGAGGTCATTACCAAATCTCTCTTTCAGGATTTGTCTTGTCATTTTATACCATATTTCAGTTTTAGTCATATAACAACATAATACCACTTTGGCAGCAGGTTCAGTACTGAACTGCAACAATTGGCTCCACCTAACTGAAGGGCTAACTGAAATCCTACCTATGGTTTAGTCATAGTTATTTATAAATTTCCAATAGTCAAGCAGGTTATCATCGATTTGTAGTTCTGTCTTCGGTAGTTGAAGCATTTCTGTGAGATGTGATCGTTCACACTTTGAGCTTGCTGCCTGTGGATCGATACATTCATCACTTCTCTTGGATGGTTCCATGGTATCGGCACTCTGGATGAGATGTCATCTCAGGTTTAGACGGCTGAATTGGCTCAACTTTGGTGCTTCTGTCATTCTTCTCACCATGTGGGTGCCATGGTTCTGCATAAGGAGTGAGTCTCATGGGTCTGTCATCCTTGGCTGAACTCCAAACCTGGTCATTCCATGGGATGCTCTCAAGTACCGGTGTCAACTTTGTTCTGATTCTCCATATTTCTATGGCTGTTCCTCTGGACTACCTTTCTTGAAAGTTGTCCCAGTCTTGTTTGGTAGCAACAGCCACAGTAGCTTCAGCTTGCAGTGCCATGTATTCTGATTTTAACTTGGTTTGCATTCTTTGTTGCACTAACCTTTGTTCTTGCTCCTCTAACTCAAGTTCTCACAGCTTCCTTTGTCATGCTACCATGTTTTCATGTTCCTCTAACTCGAGCTTTTGCAGCTTATTCTGGAGAATCTCTTCAGCATTCTTAAGCTTGGCCTCTTGTGCAGGTCTATGTGCCACAGCACTCCTTTTAGATGAAGAGTTCTTTGAGGATGCATTCGATGGTACCGTGATCCTCAGTCCTGAGGCCTTGCTGGGTCTGTTAACGCTAGACCCAGCATTTTCTTTTCTCCTCAGCCAGCTTCTAGCTAGGTCTACATGTTCATAAGCCTTTTTCTGAGCAAGATCAAGGTATGATTATGCCAAATGCTGCTTATCCACATCCTTGTGAACTTGAAAGCTTTCAGTGAGCTTTAAATGACATTGCTCAAGATTTACAACAGAGGCTTCTACACCATTGATTGCAAACCTAACTGCTTCAACATCAGAAATATTGTTTGTAATGAGTGATTTTTTGGTGTTGAGTCTCTTGGTTAATATCTCTAATTTACCTGCTCTTCACTTCTTTTATAACTGAATCTTTTCAGTTACCATTCCATTGTCATCATCTGCTTGTTGACTTTCTTGATTACCTACATGGGCTACAAAATGCTCTGCATCCAACTCATGCTGCTCCTTTTCATTTTTATAAGTATTTTCACCCAACTCCAAGATAAGAATGTTATCACTAACAGCAGCATCTGAATGACTTGACAGTTCCTGCAGGTTGAGATTGTGCTCTTCTGCCCTATGAGACATTTTATGTATACAGTGCTAGATAAATGCAAAATGTCAGCAGTTACAGAAATAATACCCAAATACTTCTGCTGAAACTCAAACTGGTGTCAATACATCACTATACAATTAAATCAGTAGCAAAGTAATTGCATCAAACACAGCAATAAGTACTGCACAAATCATAATTCACAGCAGCAATTCAGTAAGTATTGCACAGCAACAACAATATTGCAAATGAATAAACAAAGCACTCAAGGCAGTTAATTAGTTCTACTCAAACACAGTTTTACTCTAACACAGTGATCTTTACTGTTGCTTAGCATCCAACACAGCAATATTAACTGCTGCACAGCACCAACACAGCAGTCTTAACTACTGCACAGTACTCTTTAAGCATGCAATCATGCAGCAACTAAGTTGTGTCACAGTGATGTTACAGTATTCATTAATATCCGCGAGTAGCTGTTACCACGTAATGGCAGTCTGAATTCCTTTGTTCCCAGCACTAAACTCTATTCATTTATCACTAGTTAAAACCGGGAAATTTTCAGACTGTGACATTCAAACATAAATACTACAAGTCCAGTGATGTTATATTACTCTGCTACTCAGTGGATGCTTCCCCTATGAAGTTCAGTAGGGCCAAAGCTCAGTATATATCCCTCCCAGATGTGAAGCCATAGGAGGTTTTGAACTCCCACTTGACGTGCTTGAGAAGAAGCTGATCCTTTACTTTGCTGGAATACTTTACTTTGCTCGACTCATTCCACTGATTTAGGACTTCTTATATCTCTTGTTGAGCCCCAACAAAGTTAGTGCCATTGTCTGAATGAACCTTTTCAGGAGCTCCTCTCCTAGCCATGAACCTGACCAAAGCATTTATGAAGGAATCTGCATCAAGTGGGTTCAGCTTTTCAATGTGTACGGCTCGCATTGTAAGGCATGTAAAGATACAGCTGTACCTCTTTCCTGGGACTGGCCCCTCAGGTTCGCTAGGAAGGGCTCAAAACAATCTGTCCCCACATACGAGAAGGCAGGCTTGTTAGTTGTCACTCACTCCTGAGGTAGCTGGACCATTTGCTGAAACCCATCCGTCCTCTGCTTCGGCTACAAGTGATGCAATTTCTTGTTACTCGGCTAATCAGTGGCCACAACTTGGCTGGACAGCTGCTGCGACATGCTCACACCCGGTGTACCCTGTATTCTTTTGAGCTTCCCTAACAGTTAGCTCTGCTACATGATGTTGTTATGACGGTATCACTGGATACCTTGCATCTGCAGTGAGTGGTTCCATATGAAGGTGACCTCTTACTCTCAACAGATTGTCATCATGCTTATAGATTTCTAAGTGGTAGATTAAACTATGTGAGGGCACACATCCTTGTGCTCTAAGAGCCTGTACCTCGGCACCCTAATGATTTCCCTGGATGTACCCAAGTATGGCATTCCCAGCCCCTTCTAAGTCTGTAACCTCAAGATCCTTACCCTTCAGGGATCATGAAGCAGGCTTTCTTTCTATAAGCCACACTTTGAATCAACGGATCTACGTTACAGCCTTCTTCATATGGAACCAGCTTGAGAAGCTTCTCATCAGCCTGTTAGTTGCACTCTTGGTGATCTGGGATACTGCTAATGATGTCTGCATCAGTTTCACTTCTTTGTCATTGTTCAGAATTTTCTTCAGGACACTCTGGCCAAAGTCCTTCTTGCCAGAGGAACTCCAGCCCATGTTGCCATCTTGCATTAGTGATCATTTTATTTCCAGTTAGTCCTCATGATGTGTTATCAGCAGGATTCAGCTTCATTCTCACATGCCTCCATGTGTGGCATGGGAGCCACTGTGAATTGCTGCCACTGTTGGCAACAAAGGTGTGAAACCTCTTAGACTCATTTTTAATGTACTGGAGAACAACCATACTATCACTCCAAAAGACAGATTCTTGGGGCTTTACTTTCATCTCTTGATGTAGTGTAGTATCCAGTTTTACTGTTACTACTGCTGCTAGGAGTTCCAGTCTAGGAATTGTTGACTGTTTCTTTGATGTCAGCCTAGATTTGGCTGTTAACAAGGTACAGTGGATTCTGCATGCTTCATTCTTTATCACATAACTCATGGCCCCATATGCCTCCTCAGAGGCATCACAGAAATGATGGAGCTGATACCTAATGACTGTACCAAAGTCTGGTGGTGCAATATAGCAATCAACTCCAAATTCTTCTAATCCTGGCAGGTCTTCCAATCACATTTCCCACCTTTGTTTGCTGTGTGGAGTCAACTCATTATCCCAACTTTTACTTAGCCTGCACTCTTCCTGAAATATGTTCTTAGCCACCAACACAAAGGGAGAAACAAGACCTAAAGCATCCTACACTGCACTAAGCAACCCTTGCATTGTACTTTCTTCCTCTTTGTTTTTGTCCTAATACCCAATTTGTCATCCTCAATGTTCCATTCAAGACCCAGCATGTTCAACCAGTAGAATATCTTGATCAAGGTTCATTCTCTTCAGTTCTTTAACTTGTTCTTCTATGGGTATTGAGCTGAGTACTTGTTTGCTGTTGCTTATCCATTTTGTCAGACAAAAGCCTCCACAGGACAGCATCTGACAAAGTTCAGCCATTAGAGTCACTGCTACATCCTCAGAACTTACAGACTTCAAACAGTCATCAGCATAAAAGTTGTCCAACACAGTGTTCACAGCTGATGAGCTAAATTTACTGGATTGATCAGGTGCTGTAAGACAAAGTGCAAACCCTGCACAACTTGGACTCCATACTCCACCAAACAAATGTGTAGTCATCCTGTAAACATGGGGCTTCTCTGCAGTGTCTCCGTCTGCCTACCAAAGGATTCTTAACACATTCCTGTGCTCTGGTGTAACACGTACAGTGTACTTGATGGAACATGACTCGATATCAGCCATAATAGCTATTTTCTCCTGCCTGAATGTAAGCAACACACCAAGCAATTTATTTGTGAGATCCAGTCCCATATATATTTACTTGTTGAGTGAATATTTATGGGACTTAGCTGCGCAGTGCACAGACACCAATCTGAATTTATCAGGCTTCCTTGGATGTTTTACGTTAAACATAGGCTGATACCAAGTCATCCCTGGGAAGGCAATAATTTCTTCAGGCACCTTTTCAGCATATCTTTTAGCCACTAAGTTGTTCACTTCAGATCTGTAGCTTTCCAGAAGCCCATCATCCTTAGCTAAGCATCACTTCATCGATCAAAGGCGTTTCACTGCTATTCCACAATTATCATGCAGCCCAGGCAGGTTGGACCTGAATGGTATTGGTAGTTCATAATGACCATTTTTTTACACAAAAGATCGAGCCCAAAGGTCCAAAATCTTTTGGTCCTCTACAGACATTGCTGGCTTCTTCTCTAACTGTTGACCTCCATCAGAACCATTCCATCTGAGTCTCCAGGCGTGTTTCAGGCACTATCATAGAATTAATGTAGCTGGAGAGGACCTTTTCTTCTTGAGAGTTTTTATTCACCGGATGGAGAGAGCATTATAGCCGGTTGTTGAATGAGGAGTTTGATTGGGATAGGGAAGGTTTGGATCCAGCAGATCCAGTGTTTAGCCCTTGGTCTTTGATTGACGCTGCTACTGTGAGTGAGGCAATAGGCAGGATGCGGGTGGGGAAGGCGGCAGGTGTGTCTGGATTGACTGCCGAAATGTTGAAGGCCTCAGGAGATACTGGGGTGAGGTTAGTCACTGACCTGATAAATATGATTATATATGAGTGTGTTGTCCCAGATGATTGGCTGAAGAGTGTAATTGTAAATTTGTACAAAGGGAAGGCTGATGCCCTGAAAAGGGGAAATTACAGAGGTATAAAGCTCTTAGATCAGATAATGAAAGTAATGGAGAGAGTTCAAGAAGGTATGATTAGAGAAAGAGTGAATATCGATGAGATGCAGTTTGGGTTTATGCCAGGCAGGGGGACCACTGATGCCATATTCGTTGTTCGACAGCTTCAGGAAAAATATATTGGAAAGAAAAGGGACTTGTATTTTGTTTTTGTTGATTTGGAAAAGGCCTTTGACAGAGTCCCTAGAGAGGTGGTGAAATGGGCAATGAGAAAGGTAGGGTTGGAAGAGTGGCTGGTTTGAGTGGTTATGGCCGTGGACATGGGTGCTCGTACCCAGGTAAGAGTGAATGGAGTTTTGAGTGATGAGTTTTCCGTGAATATTGGTGTGCATCAGGGGTCAGTTTTGAGTCCCTTGTTGTTTATCATGGTGCTTGAAGCCCTCTCACGTGACTTCAGAGATGGACTCCCTTGGGAGATGTTGCATGCTGATGATTTGGTGTTGATTGCAGAGAATGAAAAGGAGGCGGAGGAAAGATTTAAGAAGTGGAGAGATGGTATGGGACACAAAGGGTAAATGCAGATAAAACAAAAGTGATGATATCTAGGGTAGGTGGCAGTACAATCAGAGGAGAGGGAGAGTGGCCATGTGCAGTTTGCCAAAAGGGTGTGGGAAGTAATTCCATCTTGTGTAGTGTTTGTGATAAATGGGTGCATAAGAGATGTAGTGGTATTAGAGGTAGACTGTGAGATGATGCGGATTTCATGTGTGCGGCATGTTGGGGAGAGCAGGTGGAGATTTTTAGGCGTGAGATGGTTGCTGGTGAGTCTCTTGAGTGTGTGGAGGAGTTTTGTTATTTGGGAGACATGTTATGTGCCGGAGGTGGGGCTGGAGTTAGCTCGGTTGCTAGAGTGAGAAGTGGTTGGAAGAAGTTCAGGGAGCTGTTGCCTCTCCTGACATTGAGAGGACTCTCCTTACGTGCTAAGGGGTCTTTGTATGCAGCATGTGTTAGGAGTGTGATGCTGTATGGTAGTGAGACCTGGGCAGTAAAGGAAGAGGATATTCGCAGGTTTAAACGTACAGAAATGACAATAAGTAGGTGGATGTGCGGTGCGTCCCTGCGTTCAAGGCCTGGGGGGGCTGGGTTTACGATGGAAGAGTTGAGAGGTAGGATGGGACTGGAGTGTATTGGTGTTGTGATGAGGAGAGGTAGGCTGAGGTGGTTTGGACATGTGGAGAGGATGGGGGATGATAATTGGGTACAGAGGGTGAGAAGTGTTAATACTGGGGGAGGGGTAGACCGAGAAAGACATGGGATGAGGTCATTAAGTGTGACTTAAGGGTTTAAGGGACTGAACAGGGAGGCTGCCGGAGATCGAGCAGCATGGAGAGCCGCCATTAGGTGACCAAGGCCGACACATGCAAGCATGTTGGAGCCTTCAAAAACGAAACGAAACGAACTGTTAACCATCCAACCTAGTCTTGTGCGGATAGTTTAGGGATCGTCACCTTGACCACATCTTACCTCTAGTGGTACTAAGATCTCTGGATAGTTCTGACCAATAATCATTTCAATGCAGAGGCTGTTCATGTTTGGAACTTTAAGAGCTCATAGGTGCTCCCACTGTTCAAAATCCTTTGGAACAGCTATGCTGTCATGAAGATCAGGGATCTTTTTCACTGCAAGCACTTCTGGTAGGCTTTCTAGCTCATTTTTACGACCAACACCTTTCAGTTTGGTGGTTCTGGAGCCAGAACACATAAATCAGTCACCTTACCGTGAGTGACGAATCCTCATATGTGAAACAAAATCTTCATACTTCGACATGTAACATCCAGAGATATTCACCAATCAAGTAGCGATTGTAAAATGCCTGATCTTGTACCTAGGATCTTCTTTATTAGATGTTCATCTCACAGTTGGTATCGCCTAGGCCAAAGCATTCCTTCACAGGCCTCTCACATAGCAGCCCACGTCATAAATCTTGTCCACCTCCCCTCACCTCGGGAGATGGCCCACATTCAGACCCCAAACCTGAGATAGGACTGCAAGGAATTTCATATATTTTAACCTTACTTTTACTCCAGTGTAAAGTATATAACAATGTTTTCTCATTATCAGCTATTATACAGATAATTCACAGACCAACATGAGATACTTACAGATTGTGGCACCCCTCAATCCCTGGTTAATCCCCAGAAATTCACAGAGCCCCTGACACAGCGTCTTTTGAGCTAGGCGGGTGGAGTGCGTGCGTCTGCACAAACAACAGAGTCTTTGTCCGCACACAAAAGGGATCACACATATAAACTAAATTTTGTACAAGCAAACATGCTTCCTATCCTTCTTGGTTGAAGCACAAATTTCATACCTAATAAAATGCAACTAGAACAAACACTACAAACCAAAATATCATCTCGCGAAAAATAAGAGTCTTTATATTCATGTAATGTGCCGTAACTAGATCAGTAGGATGGAAGTAGTGGAAGCAGTGAAGAAGGTCAAAATGGGGAAAGCCCTAGGAATTGATGGGGGTTTGTGGTGAAATGCTGAAGCACGGGGGAGAGACGGCAGTGGAGTGGATAACGAAGATGTGCAGAATGGCCTGGGAGGAAGGTATTGTCCCGGAGGATTGGAAGTCAGTTATAATTATTCCCCTGTAGTTGAAGAAGAACAGGGAGGTTTTAGGAAGGGAAGAGGTTGTGTAGACCAGATATTCATTCATATATCTTTAGTGGAAAAGTTTCTAGAGAAGGGAAAGAAGTTGCATGCAGCCTTCATGGATTTGGAGAAAGCATATGACAGGGTGGATAGACAAGGATTGTGGAAGGTACTAAGCATATATAGAGTAGATGGGAAGTTGTTGAAGGCCGTGAAGAGTATGTATGAGGGTGCTAAGGCTGCAGTGCATGTGGATGGTGAACTGCGTGAATTTTTCCATTTGAAGGTTGGATTGAAACAAGGATGTGTCATGTCTCCATGGTTGTTCAATCTGTATATGGATGGGGTTATAAAAGAGATACAAGGTAGGGTAGTGGATGTTGGAGTGGCCCTAATGAGAGAGGGCAGTGTTTGGAAACTCCCTGTACTGTTGTTTGCAGATGATACTGTGTTGCTGAGTGACGACAAAGGGGAGCTGCAAGGCTTGGTAGATGAGTTTGGGAGAGTGTGTAAGAAACGGAATCTAAAGGTGAATGTAGGAAAGAGTAAAGTGATGGTCTTCGAGAGAAGTGAAATCAGTGAATGTATAGTGAGATTGGATGGGGAGCATATGGAGAATGTGAATGCATTTAAGTACTTGGGTTAGGTTAGGTTAGGTTAAATATTTCATTCATTGATGAAAACTGTGCCATCAATAAATCATGTGTTTATGTTTGGGTTGTTCAAGGAAAAACACTTTGAAAATACAAGGAAATTTCTAAATACAGTAAATGTTGAAAAATAAGAGAGAAGAAAATAAAGGAGCCCAGCAACCAGAACAGTAACAAAAATGACCTAAAGAGGGGCCGTTGAAAAGGCTATCCCGATCGCATCATCAGTCGATAATTTATGTGTTTACATTTGGGTTGTTCAAGGGAAAACGCTTTGAAAATACAAAGGAATTTCTGAATAAATGTTGGAAAATAAGAGAGAAGAAATTAAAGGAGCTCAGCAACCAGAACAGTAACAAAAGCGACATAAAGAGGGGCCGTTGAAATGGCTATCCCAATTGCATCATTGATCACATTCCTAGTCAAAAGAATTCCCCGTCAAAACATCGATGATTCTCCGTCACAACAGTTCGGACCTTGGATGATTCTGCGTCATTTGCAAAGTGTTATTATGCATAACAGATGTTTATTCAACTGTCCTGGAACCGTCTGATGGTGGGATTGTATACAGTGCTGCTGCTTCTTCTCTACCAAGTTTGAATATGTGTCGGAGATCACATTCTTCAGCAACTTGACTGGGCACAAGTGAGACAGGCACTGGTTTTAGGCTTAGGTTTGGTTCTTTTACAGCTGTTAGGTCATTTAGATTGGCTTTAAAATTTTTTTTGGACTCATTTCGGTGGATTTAGGACTTGGTTCAGGGGGAAACCCAAGGCTCAGAAATGCACCCCTATACTTTATGTGTTAAATCAGCCCCGATTTACGATACCAGCCTAATGATGAGTTTTTACTTAATCAA
>JAGKTI010004334.1:37681-50846 GCA_018397915.1 Birgus latro
CACACACACACACACTATATGGGAAGTCTTTTACGCTTCAGCCGGGAATTGAACTCTATACCTCTAGATTGAAGTCTGGCACTGTTACCACTGTACCATATTAGGATTTTTGCATAGCCCCATGCAACTCGGCAAGTGACAGAGGAGTTTTAATATATCCCAGCCATCAGTACACAAGTGTCTTCCTTCATATGTTGAAGAAATACACTTTACACATATGCACATATGTGTTAAGTTTTTTACACTCCAACTGGGAATCAAACTCAAGACCTCTAGAAAGAGGTCAGGTACTGTTATCACTACATCATGGCGTGACAAAAGCTAAGCCACCTGAATTCTGTGACGAACCAGGTAAACCCGTTATGGGAGGATATGTTTCGGTTCCAATCTATATGGTGATACATATTTCAGGCATATCAGGATTTTTGCTTAGCCCCATGCAGCTCCACAAATGACAGAGCATATATATATAAGATGATTTGTCTGTACACCCATTTGTCTGTCTGGCTGTCTGCCCTTTATAGAAATCAAGGGCAGTGCATATAGAATTCACTAAACAGCTCTGAGAGGTAACTTTTTACAAAAAAATGTAACTGTTCACATTACAGTTGCTAGTGTCACCCATGTTGGCCAAAATTAGAACCAGTTAGAAATAATACATTCAGCATGGTGGAAACATGGTAGCCAATTACTTTTTTTTTTTTTTTTGATGGGTTAAAGGTGGGGGGGGAAGGGTGAGTGGATGGGTGGGTGGGAAGGTGGGTGGGCAAGGTTGAGTGGGAAGGTGGGTGGGCAAGGTTGAGTGGGAAGGTGGGAGGGCAAGGTTGAGTGGATGGGTGGGTGGGTTGGGATGGTGTGGGTGGGTGAGTGGGTGGGCAGGGTGGATAGAAAGAGGAGTGGGCTAGTTTAGGTTGGTATGTGAGTGAGCAGTGTGGGTGGAAAGGTTGGTCCATGGTAGGGACTGGTTCACAGGGAATATATCCTTGGGGAAATGGTCCCAAAGAGGAACATATGTTCAGTGAGTAAAAAGGGTCCCTGGGGGTCTTCTCCCACAGGGAAGTCACCATCCAAACTTCCAGGCAGTGCTGGTACACATGATCATCGAGTTGTATCCATTAATGCTGGGTACACATGATCATCGAGTTGTATCCATTAATGCTGGGTACACATGCTATCGTATATCCAGAGAACTATGAAAATCTTGTATCTTTTCCAGCCAGTAACCGTTCCAGTTGGAGCCCTCATCTTCACTGATGTCATTTTACGAGGATTTTGGATGACACGATGGAACCAGCAACATAATCATCACCCCAAAAGAAGAGAGATGCTTGATGACTTGTTCCAGCTAATACGACAAGACAGGCTCCAGCCTCCTGACCACAGCCTCGTACCTTTTGCAGACTATCACACTGCTTTAGTTAATTCAATGCCAAGTGATGGTAAGGTAGGAAAAAAGCAGATTCTTGTGTTTTAGGTTGTATCTGCTACAGTTTTAAGACTAAACCTTGTCCAAACTCTACAGATAATATTGCAGTATAAAATGGATGGGATGAGCTGGTGTTAGGTAACTGAATGAAGTTTTGGAAGAGAATACTGTAATATAGTGAGAATAATCTGCCTTGTCTGGTTATTTAAGAAATGATGTAAAATAATGTTCATGATGATTAAGAAAACAAATTAAATCTTTTTACAGTATTATTACCATTTACATGATGGGATCCAAAAAACTTTCTTACAAATATTCAAAACTATACACACAACAATACAAACATAGAGCCTGACTGTTCTCTTTATGAAAATATGACTAGTGAACACAAGACACTGTCTTATTTTTAATCAGCACTTTCAGTCTCGACAAGCAACCTGCAAATTTCTGGATGAAATGAAAATGCAGATGATCCCTATTTATGCAGAAAACCCATAAACAACAACCCAACAAGAGCCTTCAAGTATCATACAGTACTTGATATTATAACTAAGTATTATGGTACAGAAATCCTGAGCAATCAGTCTTTAACTTAACAGATGATATACTTCTGTAACAATGCAAATGCAATTATTTTGTGTTTAACTAGTATGAATATGAAAATGCTAATCCATGCACATATCACAGTCATTTTACTATAAGAAGCATTCGTTTTTTTTTTTTTTTTTTTTTTTACTGCTGCAGTATAATAAAAATGTTTTGTATCAAAATAAAGTTCATGAGGGAACACTGACATTCTAGACTCCTCCCCATAAAGTCATCATAATCTCCACACTAATGTGCCACAGTACAATATAACGATCACTTACAATGATCATTTGGTATCAAAATAAAATAACATTGGAGTTATCACACACACACAAAATAGGACCTCTTTACTGACCCAGGTGTGATACTGAGAGTTGTGCAGCTTTTATACTGGTATATCTATATACTCTATGCACCAGTAACACTTACTGGTTGAAGGCTGAAGCAGGAATTGGACAAGATGACTGTGAAAACAGCCAGTTCCATATTACCTACGCAGAGTGTTGAGGCTCTCGCCTAGGATGCCACAGTCCAGAACATTCAAGGGGAAGTGACTGGCTTATGCCCCTAATGGTGGTGGAGGTGGGGGGGAGGGAACCCTCTTGGAGATTCAAATCAATGCACACAGTACATGGCCTTCAATAAAACTGGTGCCTTTGACTACTGGTCCACCAGGTACCTACGCACATTTAAAAGCTGGCAATTTCTGAGGATATATAGACTTTTCATATACAGTATATATAATATATATATATATATATATATACAGTATATCTGTGTGTGCTGTGTCTTATTCAGCATGTTTCAAAAAAATACCTGGCAATAAAACTTGAAATGCTCCTCATAATAATAAAGCCCCCAAACAGTTTTTTACAACAGAATCTCACATCTGTATCATATGATATGTACTGCAGAATCTCTCATCTGTATCATAAGATATGTAACACTGGGCAGACTCATGGGAGAGAAAATATTCTGAACACAAGCTAACCATGGGTGGGAAATAATATACAATGTAATCTTCAGTAATATACCTGTATGACCTTAAGAATTTTTTCTTTTGAAAACAAAAAAAAACACCCCCATACTGCAGACAATCCTTTCTGGAAGATAATATATATATCATAAGTGTACATGTATGCTGCACATTTCAAGTGAGTAATCAAACCATCTTTAATTATAGGCTGCTCCATTCTGATAAAAATACTCTACCATCATCTACAGAACAACTTTGATCTCTCTGAGAAACCCCTGATGACACAGTCATGACAGAACTATTTCCACGCTATTTTGTCCTTGCACGATTCTCTCACTTTTAGTTGCTACCTTTCCTCTCCTCTCTCTCAGTATAGTTCATGTTTTCAACTGACAAAGATCCCCATCCCCTTTAAGCTCAGTTGATAGTCAAATATAGTCAGATTGAAGGATAGATCTGACTAGTTGGCAAGAAGACTCATTCCAACTTCAAAACTAAGACTCATTCAATTTCATACAACGACAATTTTGTATTCAAATTATGAATGGACCAGTTCCATCAGATAAAAACAAACTAGCTTAAGCTTCCTGTTCCACTCTTCTTCCACACAAGATACCTTCACTCTAGTTTTCAAGTTTTCTTTGGCACCCAAAGTATAAGCATTCTTTGAATATGTCTAAACCATCTAAGAGTATTTTCCTGTTTATACTATACCAGGAAACTGGCCATTTTATGAGACTATGGTATTCCTATTACTAGTGTGCAACATCCATTTTGATGACACTGCACAGAGCACACTACTGGACCTGTGTTTGTACATCATGTTTATTGTCATGATCCATGACAGCTGTCCATGTCAGTTGTGCTTGGGAACTTGAGGGAGTTGGTCATGACTGGTTACAGTAACATAAGAAGTAAGTCTGAGGCACTGTCTGGAAACTGCCAACATTACAACAGATATAATGGCAGCATTCAGAAGGATAATTTGGGTCTACTGACATGCTGGGCTCAAGGATGAATGATCAAGTGCAGTGCCTAAAATGACATATTTCTATATAAATGAGCTTTATCTTTGGTCTGACATACTCTGGTTCAGTGCTACATTTTCTGTGTAAAAGTGAATAGCTTAACACAGGTATTATGCTTAAGTACCTGGTACTTAAAGTATATTAAGTAAGAAAAACTAATATTCACTGCCATGACTGCGAGCAAGATGTAGGAAAGGTACAATATTACTTTATAGCAAACTAATGAGGTAACAGGATCTCTACACTTATTTTGAATCATCAAACAGTATTTTGACAGTCAGACTGCAACATCAGTACCACAAATAAATCATCACATGGAAGGGTCCCAAAAATCGATATACAGTATTACAGTAAAACTCCCTATATCGGAATGACTGACGGAAGACCAAGCATTTTAATGTTGAAAGTGAAAAAGTGAACTTTGAGTAACATGAAGACATGTATGTATGGCATACTAATAATGCATCACATACTTATATAATCAATAACAGTAAAGTATTGGTTACTCAAATTTTCTGCTATACCTGACTGAGTCTGAAATTTAAGAAGATAAACTGGTCGGCTTAAGGTGCGTGATAAATGCAAAGTCCGATATGTCTGCAGTGATGGTTTACTGTGCTATACTTTTCCTTCAGTTGTAATCAGTTTCAATGAATTGATGCTTTTGGACAACCATTTGTGTGCAACACTTCTGGAAACTACCTGATGTGCTGACAAGCCTCTCACATTACATTTTGAACAGTGATGATATTTTTCTATCTTTACTTTCCAAGGATTCGTATCTGAAAAGTTAAACTTAACAAGTTTTCAAAATATGTATCTACACTGTCCTTCTCTCAAAATACATGGAATACATATGGTAGAACCACTCCATAAGAGTAAAAACATTCCTTCATTTGACTGCCATTAATGTTGAACTTTTGTTCACACACGAGGTATTTGGTCTTACTTGGAGGACTTCGGGCTTCTCGCTATCCTTTAGTCATTCACTTTTCTCCACTTTTTTTTCATTGTTGACATTTTGGACTTTGAGACGTCTTGAAAACTCTTGCTGATACTGCTCTTTCCACTCCTTCTTGGGTGCTGAACGTTTCAACCCACCATCCCTGATCATAACAAAAATGATAAATTTGTGTGGGCATGGGCAATCCATGCTTTAACAGAGAACAAAGAATACTATCCATGCACTCTGTGTGTTATATAAAGTGATTAAAGTGGACCATGAGGGTGGGAAAGGGAAATGGACATCCTCCTTCAAATTGGCGTCCATACTTGGTACTATACCATCAAATCATCATCATCCTGACTCCTTTACCCTACCTACGGATGGGGAGGTGTAGGGTCCATCAAGCTAGGAAAGAAAAAGGATGATTAGAGGGAGAACTATCAACAGCATATTCAGAGAAATGGGGCTGACAATCATTCACACATCATTCAAGCCCCTGGAATCACATCTCCATCTCATGACCCTAACTGTTTGCACATTTTTTTTCCTACCTATGGGTGGGGTGATGTAGGGTCCAACAAGCTAGAAAAGAGAAAGGATAATAAGAGGGAGAACTATCAACAGCATACTCTGAGAAATGGGGCTGACACTCATTCACACATCATTCAAGCCCCTGGAATCACAGCTCCATCTCACAACCCTAACTGTTTGCACATTTTTTCCTTCATAAATGCATTGCACATCACCTACCAGGTAAATAAAAAATCAACTGAAAATCAGGTTAAAGATGGATGCCAAACCCCTCTTATGCATTCCCCTGTCATCACCATCTAATCCTGTGTTGCCCCATGACGAGTGTAGGAGCCCAGGGCTAGGCAAATTGGTCCCGACATTTAAGATGAAAATGACCAGCATCACTCATCCCAGAGTGGCAATACGTGAACAATAAACCCCAGCCACCGCTTGGATAGAAACCAGCACAGGCTCAATCTGATTGGAGCTCCTTAATTGCCCACTAAACCACCAGGTGCCATAATTTGTTTATATGGTTACCACCCAGCATAGTCAATGGTTTCCTGGTGTACAGGAAACCATTTGGCTTGTTACTCAGTGTAGAGTCACCCATAGGCAGAAGAGGAGGAAAGAATGAAGGACGAAAAGACAGAAGAGGAAGGATGGAAGGAAGAGAAGAAAGGGCAGTCACCTGAGGGCAGCACTACATTGAGTGAGTCGATGGTGAGCACACTGAAGTTTACCTAACCAACTTAATTCCCTGCCAGTTTCACAGTCTCACAAAATTCCATGTCTCACTATTCTTATACACTCACTGGCCACATCCATTCATCTTCTTTCTGGTCTACCAACCCTTCATCCACAGTCAATCTCACACACATATAAATACTGTATTTCACCACCCTATTTAACATCAATTCTTCCATATGTCCATATCATCTAAGCACACTATCTTCAACACTTTGCCAAAAGATTTCCCTACTTCACATTTCACAAATTGGATTCCACAATTATGACATTCCATGGCTCTATTCGTAAATTTTCATTCTCATATCACACCAGTCTCACACCCATGTGTTAATGTGGGCACCAGTACATTTTCCTGCAATCCTCTTGCAGTCTCCACATTTAGACTTACCATCAGCCACCTTCTTTTCCTATGGAATTCTACTCTGCACTTCTTTTGGGCATTAGCTCCCTTTTTTATTACTGCATGAAGGTATTTAAACTCCCTCACTAATTCTACCTCCTCCCATTCACCTGCATAACAGCCTGAGGGCACTTTCTTCCTCAACAATCATTACTTTCATCTACATTTATTTTTAAGACACAACAGTCACAGACATCCCTGAAACTCTGCTTTCTTATTAGCATGACTGCTTTGACTGAGCTAATGACACCAGGAAAGACTGTAAATACAGCTTGCTTAAAATATTGCTCTGTTGCTTCAGATGTGAAAAGGCTGGGCAGTGTCTTATTATGTGTTCCATGGTGTGGGATGTGTTATGGATACATACAACATCTATACCGTTCTCCATTCTGCGCTAATATTATACCAGTAATGGAAGATTTATGCTGTACAGTATTTCAATTTGCCTCTCTTAATTATCAGTGAGTGAACATTTTCTTCCTAGCTGAGAGATGTGAACCTATGCTATTTTCTGCCTAATGTGTAAAAGATGTCTCTTAACAATTGACTCTTCTTGGTTGTGGCATGTTCTAAATTCTGGCATAATAACCAGCTGGGATGGTGTTTAACTGTCTGGGTGCAACAGCTCGGTTTAATAGGATAAAGTGATGTGGACTTATGTTTGTGGTCATCGGAGATGTACATTCAGGATATGAAGAAAGGAAATGAACAAAAAAAAAAAAAATTAATAAATAAAAATTAAAAATACAGTAAACTCTCAGTTATCCATTGTAATTCTGCCAAGAACTATGCCGAATAACGTGAAACGCCGGATACTGCATATCCAGTGCAACATTCAGCTTCTAGCCAGATATTGTGATTCTATCCATCTTGACCTTCTACCCTAAAAACTTTACCATAAGTAAAACATAAAAAGTAAGCACATAAAAACAATAATGATTCTGTACAATAATACAGTAGTGATCTGTACTGTACAGTACACATAATCTCATGTGGTCTGGTGGTGAATGTCTCCCCCAAAGATTACTCCAGCTCCACTACTTCAGGCTCGATCTCTGCCAAGGGTGCTAGAGCAGGAAGTGGAGAAAGAATGACAGAGGGAATCATGTGGAGCCCCAGTGAGGCCTCTGACTAAGGGGAGACTTCAGGTGGTAACACAACTGTCTATAGGGCTGATGGTGGTGCCACAGCCGTGGCACCTAAGTGAGGTGAAAAAGAAATGGCCATGGTAGTGCCCGGCAGGGGTAAACAACGCCAGTACGAGGAGGTAGATAGCTGGGACGACAGAGAACGATGCGAGGAGGTCGAGGGCTGTGGCAACAGAGTGGTAGGTGTCACTGGACGGAAAAAGGACATGATGGAGGACTGCCTGGGGATCCTTCTCGACTGCACCTTTATTAAATTCTCATGGCCCTGTCGTACATAGCAGCCATGGCATCAGCAAAAGTGGTCCACTGATTAGGATGCTCACAGCAGTCAAGAAGGACGTCCACTGCATCACAAACCTGTTGAAGCCTTGGCATTTCTGCCACTTCGTCGTCATCATCGTCCTCCTCTTCCTCCTCCACTTCATGCTCTGTGCCCCCTGCAGTCACAGACTCCATAATTACCCTCTTGGACAGAGTCTGGTACCCGGGGTCTCTCTTGTTCCACTTCCAGCCAATCATGGATCGTGTTCTCAGTTACCCCTTCTCCTGCTGCTTCCATACGCTGGAGTAAGTTCTCAGCTTTGATGCCGGTAATGTCAGCAACTGCCTCTTCACCCCTAAGGAGCCTGTTTCAACCATGCTCAAGCGTGAATGTGGAGAGTTCCCTCCAAGTCTGCACCCTGTTGGAGATTGCTGACTTAGGGGAATACCACTTGAGGTTGCTCATGGTCCTCTCCTCCCTACTGTCCATGCCTTGGGCTGCCTTCTCCTTGTCCTCAAGCACAACCATCACGTGTCTTCCATAAACCTCTTCCGGTACAGCCGCTTTGTTGCCATGATAATGCACTGATCCATGGGTTGCAAGACTGAGGTCAAACTAGGGCGCAAGAACATGAACCTGGTCATCTCCAACCAAATCCGTCTCAGAAAAATGAGCAGGAGCGTTGTCAAGGGGCAGCAGAGCCTTCACTTGGTCGCACGCAAGGCCAAGACGCTCCATTTGATAACGGATAATCTCTTTCACAGCATGATTGTAGAATCAATCTTTGAAGATTTTGGCTATAAATGAAGCCTTCAGTGAGTGGAAAGAATCACTGGGAGACGATCCATTAACCCCTGCAGACAACAAGGCTGTTTGGCGTGCCCGACTACAACAGGTTTCAGAAAACGGAAGCCTGTTGGATTGGCACAACACAAAACTGAGATGTGTTGTTGCTCACCTTACGACCAGGTATCAACTTCTTTGCGTCAGCCAAGGTATTATTAGTCGGCACTGACCTGAAGAACAGACCCGTTTCATCAGCATTATAAGCCTGATTGAGACATAACCCCTCTTTGTCAATCAGGTTTATAAGCTTTGTGAGAAACTCATCAGTTCCTTCCATGTCTGCATCCAACACTTCAGCACAGGTCATCTTGCTGGACAGCTCATGTCAAAGTTTGAACCAAGTCAGCCAACCTTCAGGTGCCTTGAAATCTGTGATCCCCAGTTGCTCAACGAACTTAGTGACTGCAGCCTTTGGCTCGACGGGACCCACAATCATGCCACTGCCACGCTGTTGTTGAAACCACTTCAGGCAAGCCTGGTCGAGTTCACAAAAGCATGGCTTGGCCATCATTTTGCGTTCGTGTCGTCACACAGTAGCATCGTGTTGACCCTGGAAGAACATCTTGATGGGGAGCTTGTTCTTCTGCAAATCCAGCAACATGGTCCAGGGCACGTCATAATGTTCCACTTGCCTTGCGAAGGTCCAGCCTTGATCCAGCTTCTCAATTACCCCCATCTTCTTCTCCATGGAGAAAATAATATGACACCTCTTAGCAGGTAGTTGGGACGCCATGGAGACAAGGACCAGGACAAAACACAAGGCCAGCAGGACCTGCACCAGCCAGGGCACCACCACAAAAGCCACAAACTCAGCCATCACGCACAACTAGTAACATGCATTTTCAGGCCACACGTAAGGCACATTAGAAGAAGGAACAGCGCAGAGGGGTAGGAGAAACAGCACTGGGGGATCGGAGAAATAGCACTAGGGGTTAGCACCCACACTCATAAACAGTACCGCACACAGAATAATTTTACAAAAATACAGCACTACGACATGATCACTGACAGGCCATTAGCTTTGCAATACAATACAGTACACTGCCTCGAACGTAGGATGCCACAGAGTTGGTAACAGTACCAGGGTTTTGCGGCTACGTGGTCAGAAGAACAGAGGGCATAAGTACATCTTCACTGGACGATATCCATGAGTGAGAATAAGAGCGCGGGAGTATTCTCTGCACACCGAGTGAGGTGCACTCCTGGCGAATTCTGATTGGCTGGAGCATAGCGGGCATTTTCGCTGGCTCCCGAATTTCGGGATTTCCCCCAGCGCTGGTTGGCTATCGCATTTGAGCCGGTTGAGATGTCTCAATGCCAGATATTGCATTGGACAGCCAGTTACGTCCTGTTTCGGCACTGGATGTTGCATAATTTAGCCAGATATTGCTTTAACTGAGCCAAGATAGCTGCGTCATATACAGCGCTTCCTCCAATTTTGCGAGAATATGGTCGACAAAAAACCTTGCAAAATCGAAATTCGCAAAGTTTAAACAATTAAATATATGCAATAAAGGTAAATTGGTCAACATCACCCCCAAGGTAAGCACTTTTTCCCACTCTTTCTCTCGACTCTACCTCTTAATTTTTTGATGATAAATGAAACAATCATGGACTGATGTATTGTACAGTAATATTATTATAAAAACATCATAGGTAAGAAACATAAAAAAGAAAAAAAATGCATATTTACACTGATGTGAAGACTGGCGTGGTGTACGGGACTGGTGGCGGGGCAAGGCTTGGGTGCGACTACTGTGGTGTAAACAAACGTGGCGGAGCGGCAGAACACCGAATTAGGAGGCACAGTACGCCCAGCGAACCACGACGTCACTATTCCGCGTGGCAAAGTAGTGCGGGAAGACGACTTTCCCACCACTCGACCTCACAAAGTGTGTGATCGCTCGCAAAGTTCATAAATGTAAAAAAATAAATTACTTGGAACTACCTCGCAAAATTGGCGATTCGCAAAGTTAAAGTTCGCAAAGTTGAAGGATGTACTGTACTGTATTGTGATGGCGGATAATTGAAAGTTTACTGTAATACTATATATACAGGTTAAAGAAGACTTAAAAAATACAGTATTAAATTAATGAGGTCCATCAACAGATTAATACATACTATTTGTAAGGTTAACAGTCAAACTATTTTTATACTGGTCAACCTATGACTGATATAACCTTATCAAATGGTGGTGGGGGAGTTGGAAGACCCTTTCTTATCTGACTGTTTTGTTATTTACCTGGAAGTCAAATACTATACTACAAGACAATAAATTTCTGTGATACACCAATGAATTACTCACCATACAAGATCAACCAGTCCTCCCTGATGGGCAATTTCTGCTTTGACACGATTTGCAAAATCAATAGAACTTTCATCCTCCCTCCTTGTCATGGGGGGAAGATACCAGACATCACACACAATGGCCCAGGATGTCATCATCATGTAGATATAGCTCAACATCGATTCCTTTGATGAATTCCAGAAGGCATCTCCAAACCTCGGGTCATACTGCAACCAAGCACACCTTTAATACATATGTATTTTTGTACTGTGTATATACTGTATATTTATATGTATATGTATAAATATACTCTCTGTCTCTCTCTCTCTCTCTCTATACAGTAAACCCTTGATGTAACAAAATAATTGAGGGAAGGGGTGGGTCGTTATATCTGAAAGTTCGCTATGTACGATGGTCGCTATTAACCGAGGGATTACCGAACCAAGGTCACTATATCTGTGGAGTCGTTCGGTCCTACGTGCGCAACCAAAACTTACTCTATGAAGTTTCACATGGAGAATTCAATGGTTTATGTAGTTATACAATACATGAACAGTAAGTAATATCCTGTATGAAGTTGTACATATAAATACAACATATAAATACAATGCCTATAATGTACTGTAGCACCATTACAGTACACTTACCATGCCAGGGAGCCAACTTCCGCCAGATTTTTTTTTTTTTTTTTTTAATGCAACCAAAGGTCGCTATATCCGGAAGTTTACTCTGGAAATGGTGGGTCATTACAGTAATCCCTCTACTTTCCGGACAACCACTATCCGGTTACATCACTGTTCGGACATTGTTGGCTGATGGTCGAAACCCCCAAATGCCCCCCCCCCCCCCCCCCCCCCCCCCCAAAAAAAAAAAAAAACTGATCCCCCCACACACACAGCGTCAGTTTGAGTTTCCCGCGCATGCCGACTAGCTGCCTTCCCATGCTCCCCCCTCCTGCCAGCGGTCTCTCAACTCCCGTGAAGGGTAAAAAGTTGTCGGAATCGTTTGCAGTATTATTTGTTCTTGTTTAAACAATCATAATTCATAGTGCTAAGGATTAAGTGTAGTTAAACACTGGATTACTATACATGCTTCAAGAGCATTTATGACCACTGTAAAAACCTTAGAGGTGGGGGTAATATTAGTTAACCATCATGGACATGTAAGTACACCGTCAACTGCTAAATATTTTCCATAATCACTTCTAAATCCCCATTCTCTGGTTACATTTTATTCACTTCATGCTTTGTGTCCCATATTTGAGTGCATAGACTATGAAAAAGGTGATTTTCTCAGTGATTACCATGTCTCTGTCTTACGTTCGGTAAACTATCAGCTGGTGAACATCTTTGCAATACTCACCTCTAAACCATCATTTTCTGGTAACAATTTATTTATTTCATGCTTTGTATCTATATTTTAGTGCATAAGATGTGAGAAAGGGTGATTTTCATAGTGACTGCCATGTCTGATACACTATGCTGGTAAGTGGTGAACACCTCGTCCTTACACACCTCAAATTCATAATTTTTTGGTTAAAATTCAATTAATTCATGCTTTGTGTTCATTACTTTAGTGCATAAGCTGTGAAATAAGTGATTTTCATAGTGACTGCCATGTCTGAAACTTACACTATGCTGACAAGTGTTGAACACCTATGCCTGCTCACCACAAAATCATAATTTTTTGGTTAAAATTCAATTAATTCATGCTTTATGCCCATTATTTATGTGAAAGGGGACTTAAATAAGTGCTATGCATGTTCGGTTGGGAGGTAGTAGGTGTTTTTTTATTTTATTTAGGTTAGGTTAGGTTAGGGTCAGGAATGACCAGTGCTAGAGCTTCAGGGCCACTTTCCAGTCATGCCTTTGGCTCTATTACAATGGATAGTGAAGGGATTACTGTATAGCCAAAGTTCGCTATAAAAAGGTTCGTTATATTGAGGGTTTGCTGTATTTGTACATATATACATATATATATATATATATATATATA
>JAGKTI010004335.1:0-24717 GCA_018397915.1 Birgus latro
GTGGGTGAGAAGGATCTTGATGTATGTGATAGAAATTGAAAACTGTTCTCATTTAACAAAGATTTAGATACAATTTACAGCATTCCTAAGGTATAAAACATAGCTAAAATTCTTGGAGGAGAGCTGTTTATGCCTACAGCGGACCCTGTGTCCACCTCACCCTTCATCACAGTAGCACGGCGTCTGTGTTCTTGTGTTCACTTTATTCAACACACCACTGAGACCTGTATGCTTACCTCGTCATTCAGCAGACAGTTGAAACCTCTATGCGCACCTCATCATGCAGCACATCTGAGAGTTTATATAGTCTATACTTCCGGAAAGAACTCAGTAGAAATGAATAACTCAGGCTGAGTTCAAAGTAGCTCTTTAGAAATGCAACAGCTCAAGCCGAGTTCAAAGTGCTTTGATGGATAGGGACATGATCACTTTGCACCGTGCCGTGCGACGCTTAAGGAGTCCCTGCATATGTTTCGCTCCCTTCTGAAGATGCCTCAGCTCTTGACTTCAGAACTCAGCCAGGCGTAGGTCGTCTTAATTTTTGCTCCTTCATTCAGTGCCTCATTCCACACATCGTAGGGTGGTAACAACCAACTAACAAAACATCAGTGGCAATACGGCAACCAAACACATGGGCACGGAGAGGCAAAACAAGATATACGATAACGAGAGATCATTGCAAAAACGATATAAATATAAAATACTAAATTATCAATCACGTTTAATAAAGTTTGTCTTAAGAAAATCTGCTGCCTGTGTACACCTTGAGTATTTTAAAGTATGCTAGCATTAATATTCCTGGAATTATTTCATAATCGGAGAAAGGTAATACGATTCTTATGGGAAAATTTGTCATTTATCCGATTTGAAGATAATATTTAAAAAAAAAACTGGCGAACAGGGAGCAATAACATTGCCAAAGACAAATGAAATCAGCAACACTGAGTCAACAATTCACTCAGTTCATGCTGCCATATTCAAATATATACAATATTTTAAGAGAGAGAGAGAGAGAGAGAGAGAGAGAGAGAGAGTGTATGTGTGTGTGTGTGTGCGCACACACACACACACACACACACATTCCTTGATATCATGTTCACAAACAATAAGCGACCTGTGGTATTTCATATGTGTTAATTGACAGTTAAAAATAAATAAGTAAAATAAGGTAAAATGGGTCTCCAAACACTATGAGGAAACCAGGCAGAGATTAACACAGTATCATCATCATCATTAGTGTGAAGGATTATTAAGTAGTGTAAGGAAGTGCTATGTTTTTTTTGTTTTTTTTTGTGTCCGACTCTGGGCATAGGCTTCACAGCCTGCTATCAAGGCCCAGTCGTCCTCCTACAATCTACATGTCACCACTTCGGCGCTTAACACCCACCGTCCATATTGAATACATGCTAGGGCTGTCTCATACAGGACTGGTGTATTGGAATTAGCGGGGTCATTTTAACGACATGTCGGCGGGTCTTCTGGTAGATCAGTAAAGCCTGATTTAATGAAATTCAAATCCATAAACTGTTCCCTGCACCAGCGAGGATTCGAACCTGGGTCCCACGGGACCGCAAGCCAACTCTCTACCGATCGAGCTACCGCCTCTTGAGAGGGTGTGGTAGCGCTAGAGTGTGGTATGTAGCATGAGGATGTGTAGGGTTGTGCTAGAGAGTTTGGAGATGTGTGGGCCAGTGTACAGGAGTGTGAGATAGTGTGAAGGTGTGTAGGATCGTGTAAGGGAATATGGGGATGTGTGTGTAAGTGTAAAGTTGTATGCTGGATAGTGTGATGGAATGTGGAGTAATGAGAGGGTTATGTAAGGTAATGCGAGGGACTGAGGCGAAGTGTGAGGGGGATAAAATAGAACAGAAGAAAGAAGTGATAGAGCGAATGGAAAGAATTAGAATGAATGTTGTTTGGCATTGCTGAAAACTGAAACCAAATGATAGAGAGAGAGAGAGAGAGAGAGAGAGAGAGAGAGAGAGAGAGAGAGAGAGAGAGAGAGAGAGAGAGATGGAGGGAGTGGATGATGAATATGACAATGGTCACAATTATGAACGATAAGTTAACATATTCATTTTATGGTAACGAACCCTTCACTCATATTTACAGTTACATTACATGGACATAATGCATCCTCACTAATTCACTTTCGTTTTTATACCCTTACATATCAAGTAACTCACAAAACAGATCATGCAAAAACCATCTTTTTATATCTACAGTTTCTCCCACGCTCACTGGCATACACATATCTGTTTTTGCAACACACACACACACACACACACACACACACACACACACACACACACAGGCCAGATCTAGTCAGCTGAGAACACTCTTTCGCTCTGTTGGTTAGTTTGAGATTAAATGCGCAATTAACATGCAAATCAAATTATCATCCTAAATTATTGTGAACTCGGGGGCGTGGGGTATCTCAGTCACAGTATCGTATACATTTTGATGTAGAGGTAAACTGTGCAAATATAAATGTAAATGTACGACCCTTGCGCTGGATACGGTATTCATGCTGGCCTTTGGTGTGCCTCCTCACTTCCTCTCTCTCA
The DNA here is from genome assembly GCA_018397915.1 of Birgus latro. NCBI lineage: Eukaryota > Metazoa > Arthropoda > Malacostraca > Decapoda > Coenobitidae > Birgus > Birgus latro. The sequence continues at coordinate 2,568 of JAGKTI010004335.1, forward strand.
TTTCCACAACTTTCTGTCCGTCCTGTTTACAACTTTTCCTTACGCAGAGCGGCTCCTTCTTCATATTCAGAGAAATTTCCCTCATTCTCTCTCTCTCTCTCTCTCTCTCTCTCTTCTCCCTTCTCTCCCTCCCTCCCTCCCTCTTCCCCTCTCTCCCTCTCTCTCTCTCTCTCTCTCTCTCTCTCTCTCTCTCTCGACCCCTTAATTCCATTGCCTTCCTGTGTAATTATCTGTCCCTCTTGTTGAACGCCGTCCTCACAACACTCCTCACCCTCTGGCCGTCAGTCAGTGTGTGCTTAGTGTGAGGATGTGATTGGTGTAAAGGTGTGATGGTGTGACCTGGAAGAGGGTGTAACAGGTGTAAGGGTGTGACTGATGAGAGAGAGAGTGCTGTGTGAGGGTATGCCTAGTGTGAGATGTGACAAGTGTGAGAGTCTGTGACAGGCATAAGAGTGTGACTGATGTGATGGTGTGACTGGTGTGAGGGTGTTTACTGGTGTGGGGGTGTTACAAGTTTTAGGGTGTGACTTACGTAACAACGTGACGGGTGAGATGAGGATGGTGTTTTGAGGTTTGACTGGTGTGAGAATGACTAATGTGATGGAGTAAGAGCGTGAGTGATGTGACGATGTAAAGAGTATCATTCCCATGTCACCGTGCATTTCAGTGACAATTTTCCCATCCATGAGCTTTCGTCTTCGTAATTTATACTGTCTCCCACAGCATGCACTTCTGGAATATAAGATTAGCTCCTTCAACCTGAACACGCAGTTCTTACTTTATTATTGCCGCTGCCAGATGAGGTATATTCAGAGCATGAGAATACCAGATCGCGAATGTGTTTAACGAAGACTATTTCTGCACTAAAGATCTGAAGTCTCTCTAGAGATGAATAAAGCCATCTGGACTTTAGAAAAAACGAAAAATATGTTCTAAAATGAAGAGGTTATGGAGATTTTGTAATAATAATACTGATTACCAGCACATAAGCCTGTCTTCAGCACCCTTCCCCCCCTCGTAGACCGATTTTTTCTCCCTTGGACTTATTTCACCAAGTGGATCTATTTTCCTCTTGGACCTAATTTCGCTGCCAGGACATATTTTTCATACAGACCTTTTCGCCAAGGACCTGTTCTTCCTACTCTGTGGACCTGTTTTCCCACTTGACCTCCTCCAGTTATTTTGAAAAAGTGTTCCCCAGAACTTGTTCCTGCTCTAGCTAAAATATTCAGACTGTGAATCCTTCTTCTTCATTCCCTAATTCTTGGAAAAAAGCCAATATCCACTCAGTATTTGAGATTGCAATTAACAAGTACATCGATAAACATCTTGGCTCCAACAGCTTAAGTAGTGAGAGACAGTATGGTTTTCGTCACGAAAGATTCACAGTTGATATACTCAGTTTCCTGACTCGTACCACCCATCAGTCAATCGACCTATGTGGAGAAATACATGCAGTAACCCTTGATATTTCTAAAGCTTCTGACAGAGTATGGCACCGTTTCCTGCTATTCAAACTCCATTATGTCCTATTATCTTTTGTTCCACTGATTTCCTCATATCTCGGCTACAGAAAGATAAGAGTAAAAGTATATGATATATATTCCAATTCTCAATCATTTAATGCCAGTGTGCCACATGGATCAGTCCTGGGCCCAACCCTATTCCTAACTAATATTAATGAACTCTTAACCAATTTATTCATATGCAGATGACTCAGCACTTCACAGTTCATTCACACTTAAACACCCATTCACAAATTTTAATATCTCTGACTCACAAATCAGTACAGCAGTCTCATTAAATCAAGACTCATGCAAGATCACTGAATGGAGGCAGAACAACATTGTCTCATTTAATGCTAGGAAAACTAAACGTATACAATTTACCATCGGATAGATATAGTCTGGTTTCTGTATTACCTTCAGTGATAATAATATTTCCATCCCTAAAATTATTGAAATTCTCGGTACCCTCAACTGAACTTTTCAAGTTAGATCGCTGGCGAAAACCGATTTAGAGAAACGAGGATTGCTGTACAGAGTCCGTAACTTCTTCACTGATGAACAGTTAGCAATAATTTGCAAGAGTCATGTGTGCTTTCATCTGGAATATTGCTCACCCTTGTGCAGTGATTGTGCAGAGGTGGCACTAAAACAAGTGGACAAAATTCAGAAGAACTGCAAGAATTACTGTTAACCCTGCTATTACAAATAAACCACCTCCCCTACAGTTAAGAAGGAATGTTGCCTCCCTTGTATTATTTCACAGATACTTTTATGGCAAATGCTCAGAAAAAGTTTCATTCATTGTGCCACCTCTCCACGTCTTCCCCGCACTACACGGGCATCTGGTAGCGCTCACGACTGAACTGTCACACTACTATATTGTCGAACTTCTGCCAACCAGATTTCTTTTGTTCTCCGAACTCCATCTCTTTGGATCTCGCTTCCCCAGAGTGGTTTCCCCCCAAAACTTCAACCTACAGCTGTTCAAATTCATCTGTTACAGATTATTTATGAATGGAGGGCACCTGTAATCTAGTGTACGGATAATTTTTTATTCATTTGTTTTTCCTCCCTCTGCTTAATATCTGTAAAAAAAATTCTCAGACGTATTTTCCCAATGGAATTACTTTTCCCAGTGATAAATTCTTTCTCGCCATGAACCCATTTTCCTCAGAGATTTCTTCCATGAACCTATTTTCATTCATGGACCTACTTTCTCCATCTTAGTAAACAGCCAATCCACACATGCACAGTTCCTCACATATGCCTATTTCCCACATGAACTTATTTTTACTCACTGGATCGTTGTTTCTAGTTGGGCACACTTCCTCAGGGATATATTGCACATGAACCTCTCTTCCCTCAGTGACCTAAAACTATTATAGACCTATTCATGAGCCAATTTTCCCACTACTGGTACCTCTACCTAATTACTCAACCCTACCCAATCCACTCACCGACCCACCCATCCACCCACTCACCTCACCTCACCCTGCCAATTCACCCCACTCTGTCCAGTCACCCCACCCCACCCTCTCCACTCAACCAGCTAGCCCTGGGAACTCATCCATCTTCTCCAAACTCCAACCCAACCACCCTTTCACGCCTATCCACCTCACCCGAGTACCCACCCACACAGCCTGCCCACTCACCGAGGTGGAAACCAACGGCTTTAACATTCAGGCTTTGCCACAACGACTTTAACGTACTTATCTCTGTCAACCAATTTAGAGGTGGTTACGTATTCACCATTGTGTAAGTACAAGATATTTTAAAACGTGGTTATGGAATTTCAATAAAATTTGGTGGATGCCTCGGCAATGATTCAAGGAAGGGTTGATTACATTTTGGGTGGATCAGGATCAGGATGCTCGAAGTCATGTGTTATTGTCTTTGGTACGGTGATGCACCCTCTGAAATTGTATAGCACGACAAACTAAGGCCGCAGATATAATTGTCCACGTGATATTTTAAAATCATTAGAATTCTACCAAGAAAAAAATTCAACAGTAAATTATAAATTTCAATGACCATGGAGGAGATATGCACTCTCAGCAGAATATGATATATCGTAAAGGCATTGAATCAGAATTTCCTAAGGACTTCATCCTCCAAAAGACGACATGAAGCAACTATAGTTCATTAGGAAACCCCAGCACACTATTACTGCAACAGAACACCACACTACACTTCACTACAGAACACCACCATCACTAAACCACATCTCACCACCACTTTCGCATCAAACCATTCTAAGAATACTAACCCATTCCATATCGTTCCCCGGGTTTCAGCAGGCCTTATGCATGCCCCACACCTTCACACCATAGTACTAATAGTGTTGTGTGGCGAGCTGATGTGGTTGCGGTTATGTGTGGTTAGGGTGAAGTGGTAATAATATTGCTTTAGTGCCTTGCGAGGGTGAGAAACATGGTGGTAGTGATGATAACAATGTACTTACTGTTTATAACTACATTTGGAAGTAACCTTCAATATACTACATTAACAATTGTCGAAACAATAACCTAAAATCAAACAAAGGACGAAACATTGGAGTCAAACCATTGTTTACACCGACAATAGAAATGTTGGGAAATATTTTGTTACCAAACGTGATTGTGTCCAGGCAAGATACATTCGTTTTACCCTGATGTCCGTGTGATTCTCTCTCTCTCTCTCTCTCTCTCTCTCTCTCTCTCTCTCTCTCTCTCTCTCTCGTGTAGCATCATCATCAAACAATGTTAACCACGAAAGGTTCTGAAAAATAAATACAACATGTACTCTACTTGCGTGGATGGAATGAGTGTTACTGGCCGTGATAACTAAAAGTGTGGCATGGTAAAGCAACGCCTTCTGCCTTGACGAGAAAAGTCATTCCATCGGTTGTCGCGAGAGACTGGCTTATCTAAATCAGGTTGTCAAAGAGCACGGAGAGAAGAAAAGATTCCTCCTTATCGTGTTACCACAAACCAGGAGCTCAAAGTGTCTGACAGAGACAAAAGAGCATCCGACCGTCAATGTTTCCAGACATTTTGTGGGCTAAAACCTCAATATTTTGCAAATGACGTGTCTTCTTTCTTATGAAGCATAATTTCACCTGTTGCGATACGTCAGTTCACACAGTTCGTGGATATGATCTTTGGAAAATCCTCTCGCTTTTCACAAACTATCCTTCAATCGAACATAAGTGGGGGATGGGTGTAAACTTTATCACTTACATTCACTATTATATAAAAAAAAAAATTTGGCATGATAATCGATTCCGGCGTTTACCTTGATTTTTTTTTAGCCAAACCATGAACCACTTGCATGACTGGGAGGTGATACATGGATAGTTTCAATAATAAAACAGAAAATGTCACTCATTTCTCCAAACCTCAGCTGGAATACAGAATCACCTTGGGCATACACTCACTGTAACTCGATAACTTTTTTGCTAATCATGGTCTGCAGATCTAATGATTCCTAACTTCTTTCAGTGAGGTTTTCTGGAATGTGTTTTGTCTATGAACAAACCACAAACCATCCAAGACCCTGAAACACACACACACACACAGAAGATAACAAATAAGTTGTCCACACCTATCGTTCAACAAACCAAATTCATGAACATTAATGTCATGCCCGCTTCTTAGTTGAAGGGAAAGGAAATGATTTCCAACATTATCTCTGCCTCGTCTTCTGTAAACCTACTGAGGTATATGGCTATGTGCTGTAGCAGTACGGTAGTTAGTTTGAATGATTTAGTCTAAAGTATATCATGACACTTTTTAGTGTCAAATGATAATAATGTATCATTTATTATCATTTTCCATCATTAGGATGGGATGGGATGGGTTCCAGTCAATAAAATGTTACCATGAGGGAGGACTTCCAACGGCATGTCCTGTGAAACAGAATAATATCATTCACACACTTTTCAGTCCCATGGAAGCCTGATAAACTACCATGGGTCACTTTCTTACGCGATCACTTACCAAATCGAAGCTCCTTGCCTTTAGCCTACCATGATTCCTTAAGCCTTCAGACTAATTATTACGCACATTTCACCAACGTATCTGCAGCCTTCTCTTCTTGCAACAGTGCCATCTAACTACTCTCTTCAGAGGCGATTATTCACAGATAACTTTAACAATTTTTAAATATTTCATTCAGTGTTGTATGCTTCATCTACCTCGCTTTAGAGTTTTCCGTGCTGAAGGTATGCTATCTTATTGACGATTAATCACCTTAATTTGTAAATTTAAATATTTGGCTAAGAGTGATTTAGAACTCTAGTCTTCAGTTTCAGTTAGCCGGATCAGTAATATTAAGCTGTCCAGCATTTACTCACTAGATGCACTTTGTGACAAGCCAAATGGTTTTCTTTAATCTTGGAAACCATTTAACATGTTGAGTGTTAATCATGTAGTCAGCAACTGGACGTCTGAAGGTCTACTCGTACTTACAGGAGTGACAGGTAATTATTGGCCACCAGGACAATGCTCCAGCCCTGTCACCTCATCTTAACCAGGATTTTTTGGCCAAACAGAGGATCACAGAGGTCCGGCAGGCTCCCTACTCTCCTGACAGGGTTCCTTGCTACTTTCGGCTATTTCCTTTACTGAAGATGCCACTGAGGGGTTCGAGATTTGAGGACACAAAATATGAGATAAAGACGAATGCGACAAAGATGTTGGTGATGCTGATGCCCAAAACTTACTTTACAAAATATTTCCAGTAAAAGTAGACCCGTTGGGCTAAGTGTGTTGAGTGCCAAGGGGGATGCTGTGATGGGGATTAAAGTTTCAAATCAGTAAGCTCTTATTTTTTTCTTTTTCCACCAGCTAAAAGTTGGATACTTTTCGATCCGACCTCGTATTTGACTTTAAACCACTATATAGAAACCATCTTATAGCACATCTGAATAAACTCGTGATGGTTATTGTCTTTTTCTGCACCTAGAAGGAGGTGGAGGAAAGTAGGATGATAAGCTAATCTCTTGCCCGTTCAAAAACATTCGTCTAGTCGCTTAGATAAATTTCTCTCTCTCTCTCTCTCTCCCTCTCTCTCCCCCTCTCTATTCTTGAGCAATGGTTAACTTACAGTGGTTAAAAGAATAGATGTTATTGGGTATGTGAAAATGAGTGACAGCACATATGAATGAAAAGACACTGGGAATGCAAAAGAGTAAGCAACAATAACAGTAAAGGAAAGAGTGTCTTATGTCAATGACATAGGAGCAGCGAGTGAGAGTCAAAAGTAGCTTAACTATTGAGATTATGAGCGAGTGAGTGAATCTTATAGAGAGGATGTAAGACAGTGAGTAAACATGAAAGTGTGAGAGCAAATCGAAGGACGAGAGTTTGTGGAAGTGAACCTAAGAATACATGACTGACTGAAAGTGAATGGGTGAAAGTTAAGAGTGTGTAAGAAGATGAGAGTACAGGAGAGGAAGTAAATGTGAACGATTATGGAAATGGATTGAAAAAGGCAATGCAAGGTGTAAGAGGGTGAAAAAAAAAAGTCCTGAATGGAGAATGAGATGAATTGAATGTCTGGCCAAAACAGAGGGTGTGATAGCATGTAAGATGGCTTGGCGATGAATGAAAATGAGTCGTAATGAGTGTGTGAAAGTGTATTTGTGATAGCTTAGGTGAGAATGTGAGGGGTGAGACTGAGAATGAGGAAGTCTAACAAACTCCGGGACAGCATAGTGAAAGTGATGAAGTCTGAGAGTGTGAGAGGACAGAGAAGAGGCAAAAGAGTGAATGGGAATGTAAGGATGCGAGAAAGAATGGGGTTAATGATAATAAGGGAGGGTGGAAAAGGGAACGTAAATATATCAATGCTAGTGTGAGGGAATGGAAGGGTTTGGGAGTGAAGGAGAGTCGGCGAGTTGTAGACGTGACTACGAATGTTGGATTATAAGAGAGATAAAGTGTGTCAGGGAAACAGTCAGAGGAAGAGGAACTGTATTTTGTGCCCATCCCATTAACAAAACATTATATCCAACAGTTTATTTAATACTGGGAAACAATGGACTTTCGGTATGATGCAAGAGGGTAAAAATAGTTTGCAAGAGCTTTTGAAGCAGCGGTAACTTGCCGGGGCAGCGTCGCTCACGGCTCGTTACCCAGTAAATGCTACGTTGGCTCCCGAGAGATTCTGGGCCATCACCCATGCCTTACATTTTTATATATTGTTAGTTGTGGTTTCGTGTTCTTGATTGAATGAATTTGGTTTTTATTTTAGTTTATAGATACTTAAATGATGTTTGCCAAATTCTAACATAATAAGGTACAAATCCGAGTGTTCACAGTGAATGTGTTGACTATCTATGGGTCCTACACTCAATCGACTAAATAAAATCGCTTGATAATAGCTGGAATGTATCCAGTAGAAATAAATAACAAGCAACGGCGAGAAGGTTGATATACCTGGAACTAACAGAACTTGTGGCCGACTCGGCCACAAGTTCTGTTAGTTCCACTGGCCGAGAGACCGAGCAAGTGGAAAAATCTGTTGTAGACTATAATGTTATAGTGTGCGTTATCTAGACAGTCAGGTCCCTTGTTTGAAAAGCGAGTGTTTCTTTAACTTTAAGTTTATTAAAACAAAAGCATTCGGGGACTGAATGCCAATCGCCTGCCAAAATATGTTGTTGGCTAAGGTACATGCCACCTACAAACTAAATTTGAAAACATTTTGGCAACACACACACACACACACACACACACACACACACACACACACACTATTTTGGTCCTCCCTCAACTGTTGGTTCTATCATTCAGTGGATATGTCGTGGCTTACGTGCCAGCTGGGAGAAACTGCGTTGTCTTGTTGCATTATTTTTGCTAGCGTTCATGTGCATGCAGGAGGCCATGGCCATTGATTTTATTCTTTCCAGCCCTTTTAATAGCCATTTCATTTATTTTGACCCATTTCCAGGCAAAGGACGTTACGTGGACACTGCTATATTTCTTTGCTGTGATGTTCCAGTGAATCATCTGAGCCTTTTCATTCACCTACAATCTGCTGCTGTTCAGACCTTTCTGCATCGTCGTTATTCAGTTTGATGTCTCTGTCTCCCTTCTACTGCAATTGCTGGAAGGGTGGATCGTTAGCAACTAATAATCTTCCTTCCTCCTTTCCTTAGTGGGAGATTTGAATGGTCGTCACCTGTTGTGGGGTGACAATACACCCAATTCTCGGGGTACTGTACTAGCTTCTTTCGTGGGGGTTGAAGACGTAGGTGTTATGATTTCTGGTGATGTGACATATTTCCGTGGCCAGACGGACATTTTCTGACATCTATTTTCTCTGTGCTGGGCTGATGCTGTTCGGGATTTTTACCGGGACGTGTTACAGAACTTTCATGACAATGATCATTTTTCCCACCTTTTAACTGCTGCTGAGGGCGCCCCACAACCTCGTATTCCTAGTTGGCGCCTGGATAAAGCAAACTAACTATTTTTCATGGGGTAATGTTCCACATACTACTCCGTGAATTATTTTGGTAGTACTGATGAGGCAGTGACCTATTTAACTGATGTGTTGCATTCAGCAGCTCCTTTATCTATTCCAGAGACGAAAGGTCAGTTTCATAAATGTCCGATTTCTTGGTGGACCCTTGAGAGCAGTCTTGCAGTGAAGGCCAAACAGGTCGTCTTTTCTTGGCTTCGTCGCCATCGTGGGGATCTTCAGTGTTTGGTGGCATTTCAAAGTGTGAGAGCTCATGCACGGCGGGAGTTACAGGAGGTCAGAAGTTTATCGTGGAGGGGTTAAGTTTCCTCCATTAACTCAAAAATTTCTGTCAGTCAGGTTAGGAACAAGGTAAGGAAAACTTTATTGAAATTTACCAGTCCATACCATTCTGTTTTGTCTGACAGGCTACAGGTGGGACTGTGGCTGGTCCTATAATGTTGCTGAGTTGCTTATTGACAATTTTGCAAGCGTGTCACAGAAGCATGCAGACTTACCTTCGGCATGCCATCATCAGCACCTGGAATCTCACGGTCTCAGCTTTGGCTCCCCTGGAGGAGGGTAATATTAGGTCCATTTTTATATTTCAGAAATTTCTTTGACTCTTCCCATAGTGCCATACATCGTCTCCTGGCTGTGGTGATATTCCATATGCCTTTTTACATCACATGTCTGATGGATCCTTTCGTTTTTTTTGTCATTGTATAATAGAATCTGGTATGCTGGTTAGTTTCCAGCTTGATGGGGTGTTACTGTAGTTATAAACATTTCCAAGCCAGGTAAGGATCATCTACAGGCAGGAAATTATTGGACCATTTCTCTGAATCTTGTAAATGAAAGGTCTTGGAAAAGATGGTGAATGATTGACTTATATAGCTTTTGCAGACAAGTTACTTCTTATCGCCTGCCCAGTATGGTTAATATAGGAGTCAATCTACCTCTGCTACCCAGCTATCTCTTGAATTTTCTGCCTTTTGAGGATTTCGCCACTCTGGAGAAGGTATAGGACACTGACTGGTGCAATGGCATTTTAGTTTCTTTTCACGTGTTTGGTCTTCATGGGTGCTTACCTATTTTAATTCACCAGTTCAATGGTCTGAGTGAGGAACGGGGGTGCTTTCCATTGCTTAACCACTTGAAGGTAGAGTGCTGCAGGGGAGTATCCGTAGTGTTGCTCTCTTTGCTGTGGCCATCAAGAGTATAATCAATGTACTCCCAAATGGTGAATGTGACTCACTATATGCCGCTGCATCTTGAGAAGTTGCAGTTTGTTCTTCAAGGAGTGTTTCAGTGAGCCGAGTCTTGTAGTTTCCGTTTTTCTTCTACAAACTCTGTAGTTATGAATTTTTGTTGTCTTCGTGGGGTTCGTCCTGACCTGAACTTGTTTTTTTTTATGTGTCCGACTCTGGGCATAGGCTTCACAGCCCGTTATCGAGGCCCAGTAGTCCTCCTACATACCATACACTCTACATGTCACCACTTCGGCGCTAACACCCACCGTCCATATTGAATACATGCTAGGGCTGTCTCATACAGGACTGGTGTTATGGTATTAGCGGGAGTATTTTTACGACATGTCGGCGGGTCGTCTGGTAGATCAGTAAAGTCTGCTTTGATGAAATTCAAATCCTTAAACTGTTCCCTGCCCAATTCGGGATTCGAACCTGGATCCAGTAGGACTGCAGGCCACCTCTCTATCAATTGAGCAGAGTCTCCTGTGTGAGAGAGACTTTGTTTTTGGGTCTTATATTTGATACATGGCTGACATGTATTCCTCATATTTGTTGTGTTAAGGCAGCTTGTTTTTTAAGGCCTTGAAAGTCCTGAGGCTCTTGCTCATTCCTTTGGGGGTGCTGACTGTCAAACCCTTCTCTTTCATGGATTCATAGATTTCATATTCGTTCTAAACTTGAATATGGGTACGAGGCTTGCTTCTCTGCTACAGGTGCCTGTTTCTGCATGTTGGCCTTGGTGAATCATGCTGCTGTTCTGGCAAGTAGGACAGTCAGATCAACCCCGATTTTTTATTGTTGGTGGATCCTGGTGCCCTTCCTTTGGATTTCCGTCACCAGTCTTTGATGATGAGGTGATGGTGTCGTCTTCACCGCCTCCTAGACTCTGTGCCATGTATCTGTTTATGAAACTCGTCCCTTTGGTTACTGGGCCCAGTCAGTTACGTCAGCCTTCTCAGTTCCTAGGCTGAGAGTTTGTCCACACTGGATGCTGAGGGTGGGTTTTTGGCAACTGTCTCGTGTAGAAGGCTATATGTCCGTTGTTGGTTAAAAGAACTGACTTACCCCTCAGGTGTCCCTCTCTCTCCTTTTAAAACACACCTGTACTCATGAGGGTTACATCCCTATCTGTACAGATAGATCGATGATTGATACTGATGAAGGCTTTGGTGACGTATTCCCTTCCTTCAGTGGGGGTGGTAGCCCTCCGGTTTTTCTTTGGTTTTTGTGGCGGACCTGACTGTAATTTTATATTTTACTCGTCAAACAACTTTCACTCCCCAGCTGTCTGCTTTTGTGATCTTTAGTAACTCCCACAGTACTCTTTCTGTACTAGAGTTTATTCATTCATTCGGAGATGCTGGAATAAGCGGGCTGATCTGTTGGCTAAGGTACTATCGACTCGTCCTCCTGCTACCACGGGTTCACATCTTCCTCTCATCGGCTGCCTGCGTATGATTTTTACCTTTTTATTGCTGGACGGGTTCGGCGTTGTTGTCAAGACTACTGAGATGTGGTGGGTGCTAACAAGATGTGTGTTGTTTTCGGCAAGGTGGGCTTCTCCAACTACTGAAGCTTGTCTTGCTGCTGGGAGACCGCTGTATGCCGGCTACGGATTGATCAAACTGTGTTCATTCTCTTGGATTTTTATTGGAGGTCCCCCTATCTCCTCCTTCCTGTGAGGATCGCTTGGTCCTCCTGACTGTTCAGTACTTCATGGTGGAGTTCGCCAGTCTAGGGGATTCACGTCGCCCGTACTCCTCTGAGCACCGGGTGGATAATGACTAGTACAGTATTTCTGTGATGCCTGGGGAGGTTACCTGTTGTATGGGAGACGAAACACTCACCTTTGTGGAGGCAACTGGACTGCTTCATAAGATTTAATATTCGGTGTTTTTCCTGTTTTTAACTTTCAGTGTTTCGTTTGGGATTCTTTTTGTTGTCCTTAGTTAATTTATTTCCTATGTTTACTTTCGTGTTTTTAGTGATTTTGTATATTTTTGAGTGTTTCTGGTGTTTTTATTTTTCCTTGCATTTTATCTTTTCTGTCTTCATTCTTTGTTGTCGTCTTGGGAATTGCTGTCATGCGGCATATGACCCTAGCATTTGCGCCTCCAGTTTTTACTTCGGTAACTCAATAAATCAGACAACCATCATTACTTACTCGCCTCACGCACTATCCCACAGCCTGGCACCACCACATCCATAAATCTTGGTGTGAGCCACTGCTACATCAGATTAGGCTTGCCCACCCTCCCCTCCTCCTAAAAACCCAATCTTTCCCTCTCCATCACCTTCTTCTTACCCCCCCTTCCCCTTCCTTTATTCCCCCCTTTTTTGTCCCCCCTTCCCCCCATTCCCGATTGCCTCTCCTCTACCTCTGTTATGCCTCTCCACCCACTCCATTATTCCCTTCGTTTCCGGTCACTCATTCTACCCCTCACCCTGTCCTTCTCCCTGTCCATTTCCGTTCCCTCTCCCTTCCACCAAAAATCCTGACTACTCCCCTGTAAGCGAGCGTGAGAGAAAGTGTTGAAAAACCATGAAAGAATTATAAAGTAAAGCAAGTGAGAATATAAGATGTGACAATATTACTGTGTGAGCACATGAGAAATGCCAGTGTGATTAGTAGTGAGTGAGTGTGAATGACTGAGTGCAACTGAATTCGTGTGTGATATACTCGTATTGGAAATGTGTGTATGTGACAGTGTGTGAGAAATTGACAGGATGAGTATGTGAGTGAGTGTAAGTGAGTGAGGAAATGTTATTGTGAAGGAGAGGTGGCAAATAAGCGAACGGCAGAATAGGTGAGTAACTGGAACTGATAAACAAAAAATAGTGTAAGGAAGTGTGTGAGTATGAGAATGTGAGAGAGAGTGTGAGAAAAATTGAATGTGCTGGTTCAGGACACAGAGTTTTTGTGAAAGTGTGAGGATGAGTGTCTGAATGCATGACTGAGGAGAGAATGAGTGACTAGATGCTAGACTGACGGAGTGTGAATTAGTGAGAAGCTGGGAGTGAGTAAATATGTGTGAGACTGGAAGAGTGAGGTGGAACAGTGAGTGACAGTGTACATAAGCGAGTTTGAGTACATCTCATGGGTGCTGGTTCACTGCGCTGCGATACATAGGCAGTTCGGTACAATAGCTTTGGATGCTAATGATTAAGTAGCACCAGAGCACTCACACAGTATTATGACACGTTTCAAGCCAATACTGATACTTCTTCCTTGTTTTAACTCCTTCATTCATCCCACACATTCTCACTCACTCGTCTCCAGTCTCCTTCCTTCCTCTTGAGATTCATTTCAGTCACAGCCTTTAACTCTAGTTTCCTTTCATACAGCATCATACCTGTCTCACAACCCTTTATAGCATCACTATATTCACGGGGATTGAAACAAGTGAGCCTAAGCATCTGAAAACGTCTACTACTCCCCCTAACATCATTCTTTATGGTAACCTCAACCCTCCTTTTATTCCTCTGTATTCGACTCAGCGACATCCAGGACAAACTGTGGGTAGCATCCTTTCCTACATACCTTGGGAATAAGTTACCTGGGATATGTATAGAAGCTGACCGTACCCACCAGTTCCGGCCCGCATGTGGAGTGTGTAATTATGGTTAATTCCCCCGCAGGACCAGTTACCTGGCTTTTTTACCCCACACCATGCTCGTGAATTCCCAAGAACGACGTTAAACAGCCGTCTCCCTCCCCCGTCCACACACACACACACACACACACACACACACACACACACACCTTGTAGATATTAAAAACCCATTCACACTGAAAACATCCTTGAGACCCAGCACCATTTTTCACAACTCTAAACATTACTGCAATTTTTTAGACAAGTATCTCATCCTTGCTTCACTGCACTAAGTTATACTATACAGTATACGCAAGTCTACACAATCACACAATGTTACACCAAACCAGCTCAGGCTAGATTCACCACACTTGGTCATATATACCACACCTATTCAAGTACAACACACCAGGTCAGATACACAACACACATCAGACAATTTAATACACCACACCAGGTCAGATATCACCAGCAGTGTGCGTGGTGAGCGCGTGACAAATGAGCGAGAGTTTGTGCATACGCGTATCATCATAATTTCATCTTGGTGTAAACTTTCAATTCTGGTGAGGTAGTTGAACAATAACAGAAGAATAACTGAGCTAAAATAATTACTTTCTCATGTTTTCTCTCTCTCACGTTTTCTCTCTGGATGTGCACATACTGAGGCGTCGTAGCATTCTTAACACATGCAATGTTCAGTTCTCTGCTCCCGACTTGCCGTGTCAACGAACTGCGTCGGTAAACGCCTGACTATTGATCGAATGATATAAACCCAGAAATGGGGCGATTACCCTTGCAGATTTCACCCCCTAAACATAGAAAAAAACGTTCATATAATATTCTGAGCATAATGTCCGATATTTAATTGTTAGAATTCATGCAAGAAAACATAATGCTGCAACAGTAAATCTTTTAAAATTCGATTTCATAGTGGAGCATGTCAATTGAAACCCTCGGTACATTCCTTTGGAAAGCTGGGAATCCAAGAGGTTTCTTTGGTCCCATGCGTAAATATGCAGCTAAAAACAATATTTATTGAATATATCTACTACCTGCTGAAAGAATTTCTTCTCTATCTCACACAATAGAAAAGTTATTAGCCTCTGAAAGCCATCGCAGTCAGGCCGTGTCATGTCGGGCAGTGCCGGGTTGTATTGGGATGCTCATTTCCCAGCTGAACGTAAACATCACTTTGTTCGCTGCGCTCGCTCGCTCGTAACCAACCAGGTCAGATATACCATACACATTAGATACACCATACCACGTCAGCTACATCACACCAGGTCAGCTATAACATAACAGGTCAGACATTATACACACATCAGATACACCACACCAAATCGGGTACACCCAGGTCAGATATACCGCTCCAGGTCAAATACTCTGCACCAGCTCATTTACACCACATCACGTCAAGCCGTACCAGGTCACTACTAGGAAAATACATCACGGCGGTAAAAAATATCATGCGATGAAGTAATTCCAAACAGCCAGAGTGAAATCTATCTTAATTGCCATTGGGATTTCTGTATAATCCAGATTTAATGTTTAGCTTCCGGCAGCACCACAAGCTAAGTTTTCTGTCTCCAGGATGATTGATCTTATTTAACTGAACACTACATCACTACAAGCTACAAACAAGTTATCTGTTCCCAGGATGTTCATTCATACTTCATTTAATACTAACCCAGTGTGTTCTGTCATACTTTAACATTACAGCAATAGAAGCTAAGTTTTCTGCCCCTTGCATGATCGTTCACACTATAATCAAACTTAGTTTAAACCATAACAGACGAACCTAACCTGACCAAGCCTAATGCAATCTAATATGTGCACAGTAATAATGTTTGCATATGCAGTAAAGACACTAAAAAAGTGACTAGTATAAAATTTTTGGGTGTGACTATTGATGGTAAAATTACGTGGCCAGAGCATATAAAATGGATATGAAATGAAACTGGCAAAGGAAGGGGCATGAATAACAAAGAAAAGACATTTTAGTTTTCCTGAAGATTCACTAGTTTTGTTTTTCCTTTCCATTATTCGTTTGTTTTTTTACATTTCGTTATACTATGAATTTAGCTCCACCACTTTTAATGATTATGCAACTATGTCAAATATTTCAGGACATATATACCATTGCGTATCTTGTCAAGCTGATTTGCAGTAATGCTATGTAACATATATCAATAAATATTACTGAATTCGAAACTGAAAAGAAAATTAAAAACCTGCGTCAACTGAACCTGACCTAAATTAGACCCAGAAAAAAAGGAAACCTAACCAGGCCTAACGTAACATCATCCAACTGGAACTGATCTACGAAAGAAAAGTGCCCAGATAGGCTACTGATCACACATTTGCCTCCCTCAAACATGAGAAACTTTATGGATACATCAAGCCATATCCAAATTATTTAAATGATGCCAGATTAGATTTTATGTCTATTGACTCCATGAGGGTCATTTACTTTTAATTTAGTGACATAAATTTATTCTTTATTGTATTTACCGATTATTATAGTTTTTTGTCTTTGTCGCCTACAGCTGATTTTTTATAACATTAAGCAAAATTTGTTGTGTTAAGTGGGTTAATGAAGACTGTAGCTAACCCCTCCAATTTCAAAAGACTCTGTTTGACTGGTGTGATAACTACCTTTAGCAAGAAGACGACGAAAACAAGGGCACAGAAGGAGCGATAACCTTTGCCAATATTTCAAAATTCAGGGCCAAATAAAGTCAGTTTTGACCTTGGGTTCATAGCAGAATCTCAAGGTCATACATTAAGACAACAGTATGGAATGATAAGGTATTCTGAACTGATGTTTTTGTCATTACGTATTTCTGATTTAAGGAATCTTATGTTTTCTTGACCGTGACTATTGTCCTTTTTTAAAAAATATTTCATCATTAGCTCATCTGAGAGTTTTTCATAATATTTCCCAATGAGCAGCATTTCTATTTAAATGTTTTTCTTACAGTTACAAATAAACAAACCATCAAGCAAACTAACGAACCAAGCCATGACGAGATCAGCATTCATCGGGTCTGGCTGCAGCAATCGTACACGTCTTTAAGGTGGGATGCTGCTGTGGCCATTCCTCCATGTTTACTCCGGTTGGTCCGAGAATTATTTAGGTGAATCCGAATCACACAATGGACTTTATCTCTCTCATTTCAGTGTCGGCTTCTACTTAAAAAAAGGTGATCTTGAAGAGAAAAGGCTGTTCCACGGCACTCAGTTGTGCAACTGTGCCTCTTGTGGTTCTGGATCAGGAATTTCAGCAGTACTCAACTTATGAGCTTGGTTTCAGCTTCCTGATGTTAAATGCTGGACTTGGTATTCCAGTGTCAAGGGGGTTCCTAACGAGATTGAAATCTTCATAGGTAATAGGCGGATGATCCTTCAAAACTGAAGGGCTTTCAAGACTATAGGCTTCTTTGGTACTGATCATATACTACTTCTTCCTACTCTATAGTCACAAATTAAAACTAGTAGAATCTCAAGGTGCCATGTAAGATAGATCCATCTTCTAAAACCTAGGGATAAAGAATGTGCATATGAATTCAGTGGCAGTATCTTGTCGGCTCAAGATGGTCAGTGCTTCTAAGGACCAGTTTCAGTGTCTATATACCTTTTAACATATTATTCTGGCATAAGGTGGTGAATGTGCTGAGGTGTTCAGTATAAAGGAGGGAATTTCTCACCAGACACAATAGCTAAACACTGATGAGTCATGCTGCCAACTGGCTGGAGATCAGGAAGGGTACAAACTTCTGTCTCGTTAGCAAATGATTTTCTGAGAAAGGAAAAGGAAAGGTATGTCAAGGTCGTCTTATAGAGAGAGAGACAGACAGACAGATAGATAGATAGGCAGATGGATATACAGATAGCTAGCTAGATAGATAGATAGATTGACAGGTAGATGACGGCATATACATATTAATCTTGTATCATCCTGAGCAATAGCTCTGAGGCACATTTCAGGTTTTGTACAAGTAGGTTGGTGATTTCTGAAAAGCAAAATCTCCAACTAACCGAAAGATTTTAACATTAATTCCTCAGTCACCCTATTACCTCCAGAAAAGAATTCACATTTTTTGCAACAAACCTAACACTCTTTCCTGCATGTCAAAAAACAAAGAAATTAACGTTTCATTACTGGATTTTTAAAGTCTTCCGACCCTAATGATGTATTTTTACAAGAGAAAGAAATGGTTAATTAATTTCTGCATTTTTCTATAAAATTTTATGTGTTTAAAAATCATTAGAAATTCAACAACTGGGCAGAAAAAAAGATGCCGAGGACTCGGGTCTTGATCTGTCGAATCAAACCATTGGCTCTGTATGCCTTTGCCAAGCTTTGCGCGAGGACTTGCAATACTACCTCAGTGACAGGGTTCACGGTGGGTTGAAATGAGATTACAGATAAACAAAGTTGACCCCATATGATTTTGGCCTTTGACCCCTTGACCTTGCTGACCTAATGAGTTCATCGCTTCTCGTACTGTATCACTGACAAAAATTTGGTCGAAATCCGTCCATGAGTTCAAGAGATATTGCGCCCACGCCTAAATAATCTTGACTTTTGAACCCTTAACTTTGTTGCTGACCTAATACGTTTACCATCCCTTCATACTGTGTCACTGACAAAACTTTAGTCGAAATCCGTCGAGGGGTTCAGAAGATATCGCGCCCACATCCATATGACTAACTTTTATACGCCTTCACATTCCTGACCTAATCAGTATATCGTCCCTTCATATTGTATCACTGAGAAAAGTTTGGTAAAAAAAATCCTTCGAGGGGTTCAAGAGACATTGCGCTCACACCCACATGACCTTGGCCTTTGACCCCTTGACCTTGCTGACCTAATCTGTTCATCACCCCTTCGTACTGTATCACTGACAAAAGTTTGGTCGATATCCATCAAAGTGTTCAGCAGATCTCGCCCACACCCATATGACATTTGACCCCTTGATCTTGCTGACCTATTCAGTTCATCGGCCTTTCATGCTGTATCACTGATAAGTTTGATAGAAATCCGTCAAGGAGTTCAGGAGATATCGCACCCACAATCTAAGTCGACCCCATATGACCCTAACCTCTGACCCTGCTGACCTAAACAGCTCTTCTCCTCATACTGCATCACTGACAAAAGTTTGATGGAAAAGTGTCATTAGGTTCAGGAGATATCAAATCCAGAAAAGTGTTTCAGATGCACGGACCCACACATGAATGGAAAGATCAATCGCTTAATGCCCCCACCATAGGTTGGCAGAGGAATAATAGTAACTTTATGAGAAAACACAATAGTTTCCACATATTTCTAGGCTTCTCTCTAAGTATAGTATAGAGAGGAAATTAAAATGTTCATGGCATTTTCAGCCAGCAGTTATCTCACTGAGATTGAATAAAATCGTCTGATGTTAGTGCGAAGAAAACATTAAGAATATGTTCTCGGACTAAAGGGGTAACACTATTGTCTATTGCTTTATCTGTTGTACATTATTTTGTTTAGCAATACAATAACTAAAAAGCCTACCGCACAGTACACACAAGGGATTTAGACAGTGGGAACGAGTGGAACCTCCACTGCACATCTCGCTCTGCGTCAAGCGCCAACCAGGCTCAGTTTGGGTCGGCTGGCTGGCAGCCTGTGTGTATAAGCACAGTAGACTGTGGTTTCAGCACCATGAGACCTACATGTCGTATACATCTTACATCAGTACCCAGTAGTAAGGCATGTAATGCCTTACCAGATGCAAAATAATCACAAAGAGATACACCATAAACACGAAGAACAGTGTGGAAACATTTTCACCACTGAGAGGTCTTGTGTGTGAATTGTAAATTCCTGCTTCTTAGAGATGATTGCCATTAAGTTAGATGCAGAGGATTTAACTGCAGGATGATGGTTCCATGTGGTTTTCAAACCAAGAACTATCACCTTGTTGGTTAATGGTGCCTTATAAATACCTACCTTTAAATACAATGCCATACCATCTGTTGTTATAGACAGTTTTATTGTAAATAATATGTATATAATTTGTTTAAAATAGGATACAATAATTATTATAATGTATGGAGGTAACAATCCACTCGTTAAAAATCACGAGTACACGAATATAAAGGCCTTAATATATTGCCCGCTTGTTCATAATTTCCAGAAATGACGTTTTCCAGTTCGAAGGGTTGCATTTGCACCATGTTATAAATGAATGATCAAACGACAGATGATCTTATCCAGCTGCATCGAGTCACAGGAGGCTGAGAGTGATAATGTCACGTAGAAACAGAGGAATAAGAATAATATGAAAATGAAAAAAAAAATACAAATGGGTTACAGAAACAAACTAGAACGCACACAGAGCTCATACCTCCGCCAGTGTCATTGCCATTAAAAAGAATCCAGATCTGGATCCGTGGAGATAATGTATGGAATACACTGGATCCGGATCCGCCCCCAAATTTAATCCATTGTTCCTGGGCCCATGGCCCACTCTGCCACAAAATATTATTGAAAGTAATTGAGAACTTTTGAATATATCCTGCGGAATACATAGGATTCGGATCTGGACCCACCTCCAAATTTAATTAATTCTTTGTCCCATGGCCGACCTTTCCACAAAATTTAATTGAAATTCATTAACAACTTCTGGAGATATCGTCTGGACAAACAAACAAGCAAACAGGAGAATACATAACCTGCTCCAACCTCACTGGAGGAGGTAATGAAAAGAGAGAGAGAGAGAGAGAGAGAGAGAGAGAGAGAGAGAGAGAGAAAGGAAAATTAAAGAATGTAATCGAAAAAAGAAAAGTGTAGTATATAATTAAGGCGCGAGAGGATATTACGATTCATAAACAAAAAAGGAAAAATGAAATCTGTAGCTAAGAAAGCATGATAAAGTCTGAAAAGAAAAATGAAAAGAAACTTTGTAATCCCAAAAATGGAAAAAAAGCAAAAAAAAAAAAAAAAAAGGAATGCTGAGCAAGCTAGAAACGCTCAGTCAAAAAGGGAACAGAAGGAAAGAAAAATTCACAGTAAAAACGTAAAGCACAAGTAAGAAGCAGAGAAAATGAAAAATAGAACGATAAAAACACATGAACAGAAAAACCTAACCACAAAAGGACGTATGGAAAGAAACAATGTAACACGATGACAAAGTGAAGATAAAAACGAACAGCATTCACTCCTCTCCCTCACTCCCTATTTTTACAAAACTGGAAACTGTGTGAGGGAACGAGTTATGTATTTTTACAGCCCCAGCAGTCCAACATTTTCACACTGTCTGCCCTCCCCCTCTCACCAACTCCCAATTTCCCGTTTCTCAACAGTACTCGATTCCCCAGCACTCCTTCAGACTCAATGGTCCTCCACTCCCTGCATGGCCAATTTTTTGTCGGGTCCAACAGTCCCAAAGGTCCCATCATTTCCAGCACTACCTCATTCGACCTCTCCCAATACTCCGAACACTACGTCGCTCCCAACACTCTGAACACTATTTCTCCCCCAACACTCCGTGTCGCTCCCAACAATCCAAACGCTATATCACTCCCAACACTCTCCCGCTTCCAGCATTCACCACCCCTAACACTCACAACTTCCCCACTCCTACCATTCCCCAGTTCCCAACACTTCAACACCCTAAGCACTTCAAATACTGCTCCACTCCCAGCACTTATCCTTTAGCACTCCTCCCCTCCTAACACTCCCTACATTTTCAACACTCCCCAAACACTCCCCATGTCTCAACGTTCCCCACTCTCGACACTTCCCTACTCTCTACACTCCCCTACCCTCGACACTCCCCCACCCGCGAGAAACCCCCCACCCTCGACACACTGTACACTGTGCAATTTCCAAGTTGTGTCTACAGACGCCCCGTTAACTCAGCGTACCCGTACATAATGTCATGAGTTATTTATTTACTTGATTATTCATTTTACCTTACTACTTTCACTTTCAGGTTATTCAAACTGGTAGCATATAGATAAAGTATTATAGAATGTAACTTTTCCTTTTCAGTCTTTCCTATGAAATTTCCAAGTCAGTTTTTCCATGCTGCATGGTCTTTTTTCTCACTTTTTCCTGCCAGTTTTAGCAGGAGGGTTTGGAGGCGAGGGGAGCCTTCTTGCTTAACTATCCTTATCCTCCAGCAAGTAGAATTAAATCTCATGGTCTTAGTCTACTCTGTAACAAACAGCCTCAAAAGGACCATAAGGTCTGTTGTTGCTTCCATTCCTTTGTACTCCTTTGTACTCCTCTACTCTCGACACTATACCCTACTCTGGAACTCCCCCACTTTAGACACTCCCCGACTTTCGACACTCCCTATCTGAACAACTC
>JAGKTI010004335.1:29669-51260 GCA_018397915.1 Birgus latro
TATATATATATATATATATATGTTTGAAAAAGAGTCCATCCCCAGACGATTTCACCACCAGGTGTTTTACATACGAGACAGGCACAGAAAGAAGAGCACCAGACGCCAAAGGCACACAGACTCCCGGAATGCCAACAATTCCAGCCGAATGCTGGGGCAAAGGAGGACAGTCCCTAGGGGCCTGGCAAGGCTCGAGGATGGCAGTAAGAGATGTGGAGTCTGATGATAATCCAGGGATAGATGCAGTCATCAAGAAAATTTTAGGTGAAAAAGCCATATACAGTAAAGAACACGTACACGCCGCAGGAGCGGCGGCGGCGGCGGAGGAGGAGGAGGAGGAGAAGGAGGCGTAGAAGGAGAAGGAAGAGAAAGAGGAGGAAAAGGAGGAGGTCACTGGGTGAACTGCTGCCAAAGTGGCCCTTCAACGGTAGTCCACCATCCCCCTTTCGAGGGATGGAGAGGGAGTCACTGAACAGTCGTATATCTGGGCATCTGCCTGGCTGTAACAGTGTCACCGCACGAAGGCGTCCCTCTCCAGCACCTATATGAGTGCTAAGACAACTTTATACAAGCTGTATACATGCGTCCTTCCCAGCTCTACTTCCATCATAAAAAACTTTGAACAGCATTCAGCAACGTCTAGCCACACCATACATATGTAAAGCCTTGTCTAACATATCTCTCCATTCTGTCGTGCTCTTGTTTCCCAGACCCATAATGGTCATCAATACATTAGTCCTTTTTACATGCTTTCTCCACTATGTCAAATTGCAAATACGTGATCACTGCATTTCTTACCAATCCAAAGTCCACCCTGTTAGTTACTTACCGAACATTCTCGTGTATCCTACCTTATCTGTTATTATTTTCCATATATCTTTTCTACAACACTTAGCTTGACGTCAACGCGAATTTTACACTCATCTCTGTTGCCTTTTTATTTTTATACGGAATGTACACAATCACAGCCTTCTTTCACTCTTCTGTTGCAATTCAGTTCGTCCAAAGAACACTTCGCTTTACTCTCTCCACTACATTAAGCATCTCTGCATAAATATCAACACTTCATGGTTTCTTATTCTTCAACTGCGTACGAGCAGTTGTCACTTGAGGCAGTGTCACACCTCCGGCAAGATACTGAACTTGCGTATACGGTGGATGTGACTAAGAACTAGTAGATACTTTTACTTTCAGTATTTGAATATTTCAGAGACAAGGTACTCTACGGTTACTTGAGTAGATTTCCTCTTTAATACCTGAGTCAAATTTTGTTAGTGAAATATTTAAGCATCAAAGCTGGGTTCTTTTAACAACTTTGTCTTCAGATGAAGGGCTCTGTACATCCATGCATTCAAATGCATCGTTGGCGTCCTGGATTTCAGTCCACATATGCAACAGTGTGGCAACGCAGCACCTCTGAGGGAAGGATAGAGGAGGGTTTGGTGAAACTGGAGGGTTGTAGGCCTATCTCTGTTACACTGGGTAGATGGACAGTAACCTCTTGTTAGAGTGTACTGCTGTACTCACTAAAGGTTTGTAGTGGCATATCCCTACAGCAAATCCTTTTGGCACAGAGTCTAGGGCGTCTCCCAGGGTGTCACAAGTGAAAGTCA
Source organism: Birgus latro (assembly GCA_018397915.1). Classification (NCBI taxonomy): domain Eukaryota; kingdom Metazoa; phylum Arthropoda; class Malacostraca; order Decapoda; family Coenobitidae; genus Birgus; species Birgus latro. The sequence continues at coordinate 31,283 of JAGKTI010004335.1, forward strand.
GTCCTCGGGTTGCACAGAGTCTCAGTGCTGTTTGAGCACTTCTGTTCGAGTTATTATTTTATCCAAACTACCTAACCTCACTCTTCTCCATCTGTATCAACTACAGCTCCATAGCTAGCTACTGCCTGAATGACGTTTTCGAACGTTCTCCTTGCTCTCCTTGTACTTTCCGAAATGCTCAATAGCATCAGTACCTGCAGCGACGGCAGAGGTAAGGGAAGTAGTCGAATAAGTAGTTTAAAAGCCATCTAGTATAATGCTAACGTACCTCTTGTTATAAAAACTGGTTCAGATTGATTGTAGTTTACGCAAAATTATTTGGCTTATTAAGTTTTTGTTGCAATTTATGCTGGGTACAGACAAACATTTTATCTGGTTAATACCAGAAAAGGTTAAATAAGAATCTCAGCAGAAGCAGACATCGCATATCTGCACTACTGCACACCTCTCGACGAAACACACACTGCAGGCATTACTAAACAAATCATTTCATGCGAAGATGTACACACTGCACTCACGCAAACGGCTATACATGCAACATAAATAAATCGTTTCATGCACAAGAATAAGAGTATTTGCTCTTACAAACGCACGCACAGTTACACCCAGGAGCACCTGCCCACATAAACAAGCCTCGCACGCAAACATATAACTCTGAGAGCATTACCAGAGCATAAAGTAGGTGAGTGCAGTGGAAGAGGAGGTGGCTGCAGTGGTGTTGGTGAAAGTGGCCTGGGGGTATGGTGCTGCTGGTTGCGAGTAGGAAATGTGTGAAGGCAGCGAAAAGCTTGTAGAATGTTAAGAGAGGAAGAGGTAGTATTTCAGCGCGTCATGGGATGGACGAGAGGGACTTGTTTAGTCATATTATTTTTCCCAAGCCCAATAATATACTAGACAGTGACAAACTCCTTCAGCCAGAGATATAAATTACCTTATTAATGCAAACTCCCTCCAGAACATTCTATTGAGCTTGCAGTTAACTTTCTGAAAGAGAAGTGTATGAAATAATAACTAAACCCTTCAGTACTAAAGCGATTCATAAAATGAAAATCATCTAATGGCGGCAAGAATATGGCAAAAAAAGTCCTTGGGTTGAAGGAATTTTTCTCAGCTCGCAACTTAACGTTCCTGTACATAAAGCAGTGCCGCGTCCTGGACATTTTTAATAGTGTGGCCAGGGTGAGATAGACCCAAGTACAGGGAGCAAGACATATCCAACTTTAATTAGATACCGGGCGAACAAAATGTGTGCCTAATGTGGTTCAGTGGGTTAAATATTTACCTATTAGTTTTGTTCGTTTGGCTCTTCAGTTAAATAACTTTCAAAACTCATATTAGTAACCATTTCCAAGCTTGCACTCAATCTAGAATATACAAAAAATGTACTTTACAACACTATAGTAGACTGTAGCACCAGTCGAGCAGGGCAGTACTTCCGAGGTGGATGGAAGGCTGATGACATGGAGAGCTGGAGCTCCCGTTTCATCAGCCGTCAGGACTTGTTCCTGACCATCCCCCTTTGCTGAACTTTTTCAGTGTCTCAGTAGCACAGAGAGTAGGCCAGCGTGCTCTCCAATACAAGTTTCTCTAACTGTCAACACCAAACTACATGCACGCTACACACTACACTTCCTTTTCAAAATCTGTAAAAAAAAAAAAAAATGGCGCTCTTAAATCATGCCTCGGAGTCCCCTGGGGGGGGAGGACCATAAATGCCCCCACCATCCGCCCCTCTCCTGGTGACAAATCAAAGAGCTGCCTGGAACCACTGTCTGACTCACTCCTTCATTTCTGTAACATTCGCGGCCTTTCCTCTAACTTTCGCTCCATTGAACACCACCTCTTCTCCTCTACACCTCACCTTCTCTTTCTCTCTGAAACTCAGCTGTCTGAGGCAACTGACAGCAAACCCTTTTATGTATCCTTTTACTTTCTCTATTCTCATTTCAAAGCCAAAGGTGGCTGATGCGTATATGTGCGCAACAGTCTATCTTGCTCTCGTGTTCCTGAACTTGATTCTTCTGAATTCTCTGCTCTCTGGCTTCGGCTCTTCTATCATTCTCTGACTAAATATATCTGTGCTGTTTACTTATCTCCTAATTCTACTGACTATCAAAAATTCTTTGACTATCTTACTTCTACGATGGAGCACAATCTATCCATTTCCCCTTTCTCTGAAATCTCCATTTTAGGAGATTTCAATGTTTACCACCACCTTTGGCTCTCCTCTCCTTTCACTGATCTACCTGGTGAACAAGCCTACATCTTTTCTATCCTTAATGACCTAGAGCAGCTTGTACAGCACCCTACCCGTATCATTAACCGCCTTGGAGAGAGTTCCAGCATACATGACCTTTTCTTAACAACTAATCCTTCTGCTTACACTGTTCATCTTTTCTCTCCGTTGGGCTCCTCCGATCATAAACTTATTACCTTAACCTGTCCTATCGCTCCGGTACGGCCTGTGGACCCTCCAAAGAAACGCCACCTGTGGCACTTTGGAGCTGCAGATTGGGAGGCCCTCAGGCAGTACTTCCTTGATTTTCCTTGGAATGATTATTGCTTCCATGGCCGGGAGCCATCTGAGTGTGCCTTGAGCATTACGGAGGTTATTCTCTCGGGCATGGAAGCATACATTCCTTTCTCATATCCTTTGACTAATGCAAGAAAGCCTTGGTTTAATCATGCTTGTTCTAATGCTGTCCGCAACAAGGAGAGGGCCTATAAAAGGTACCGGAGCCAACCCACCCCTGAATCACATCTTTTATATATTTCTGCCCGGAATCGTGCTAAGTCTGTTCTTCGCTCTGCTAAAAATAATTTCATCCGTGCTAAATGTTCTCAACTCTCCAAGTCTAATTCTTCTCGCTCCTTTTGGCACCTTTCCAAAAACCTTTCTAACAACTTTACCTCATCATCCTTCCCTCCTCTTTTCTACTCTGATGGTTCTGTAGCTATTTCTTCTACTGATAAAGCAGATTTCTTCGCTCAGACTTTCTCCTCCAATTCCACCTTAGATGATTCCGGTGTTGTTCCTCCATCACTTCCCCCCTCTGACTTCCTCTTGACCGACATTAAAATTTCTTCAGCTGATGTATTTTCTGTCATCACTGCCCTCAATACTAACAAGGCATATGGGCTTGATGTAGTCCCTCCTGTTTTCCTCAAAAACTGTGCTTCAGTGCTTACACTCTGCCTAGGTAAACTCTTTCGCCTTTGTCTATCAACTTGTAGCTTTCCTTCTTGCTGGAAGTTTGCTCTCATTCAGCCAGTCCCAAAAAAGGGTGACCATTCCCAACCCTCTAACTATCGTCCAATTGCTTTAACACCCTGTGTCTCAAAAGTTTTCGAGTAATTTCTTAACAGAAAAATCTTAAAGCATCTTTCCTGTAACAACCTTCTTTCTGATCTTCAGTATGGGTTCGGTCAGAGACGCTCCATTGGCGATCTTCTCACCTACCTTTCAGAATCCTGGTCATCCTCCTTTCGGGACTTTGGCGAAAGCTTTGCCATTGCACTTATCTCAAAGGCTTTCGATCGAGTCTGGCTTAAATCTTTAATTTCCAAACTGTCCTCCTACGGTTTCTATCCTTCTATCTGTGCTTTCATCTCTAGCTTTCTTTCTGGTCGTTCTATAGCTGCAGCTGTAGCCATCGTTTTTCTCCTAGACCTATCAACAGTGGTGTTCCTCAGGGCTCTGTCCTATCACCAACTCTCTTCCTTTTATTCATCAATGACCTTCTAAGTTGTATATCTAACCCTATCCACTGATATGCTGATGATTCCACCCTTCTCCTATCCGTTCGGTTTCTGCAACGTCCATCTCAGCAGTTACTTCAACAAAAAAGGAATGAGGCTATGGCACACCTAATGTCTGACTTGGCTCGTATCTCTGATTGGGGTAAAAATAATCTTGTTATTTTTAATGCATCAGCAATTCAGTTCTTACACTTATCAACCCGACAAAATCTTCCTCAGGATTACCCACTAATGCTTAATAATGTCTAGCTCAGTCCTGCATCATCCTTGAACATGCTTGGGGTTTCATTTACTCGGGATTTATCTTTAAAGAACATATTACATCTCTTGTGAGATCTGCTTCCAAGAGATTGGGTGTGCTAAGCTGCCTCCTTGCTTTCTTCACCCTTGCACAGTTGTTGACTTTATACACGGGTTTTCCTCGCCCCTGTATAAAGTACAACTCTCATGTGTGAGGAGACTCCCCGCATACAGCTTTTCTCAACATCGTGGAGTCAAAGGCTTTTCATCGCATTAACTCTCCTCCTATTACTAGTTCCCTTTAATGCATTAACTCTCCTCCTACTACCGGTTCTCTTCAACCTCTGTCTCTTTGCTGCACTGTTGCATCGTTATCTCTTTTCTGTCGCTAATTCAATGGTCACTGTACCTCTGAACAGTCTGCTTGCATCCTTCCACCTTTACGATGGGTGCGCAGCAAACGTCTAGCAACAAATGCTCATCCCTTTTCTGTCCAACTGTAATGCAAGAGTTATCCTTTACTGCCAGTCCTTCATGTCTGCAATAGGTCATCTCTGGAATTGCCTCCCACTGTCTGTATTTCCTGCTGCCTATGATCTCCAGTCTTTCAAACGCAGTGTGGCCAGGCATCTCGAAATGAACGGATCTTGAATTTGGCTCTCTGTTATCTTGTTTTTGTTATTTCTTGGAGGGAACAATTTGTAGATTCCTAGCCATTGGTTCCTTTCTCCTCGCATTAAAAAAAAAATTGTTCATTGTACTGTCAGTGAACTGTTAACCTTTACAATTTTGATGGTGACTGTGAAATTCTGTCTGTGAGCTGAGGACATTTACTCAGTGGGAAGATTGCTATCTAGTGGAGGTTACCTCCCCTGAAGAAGGATCTCGTCTAGTCACCAAGTATTAGGACCCTGACACAATGTTCTTTTGTCTCTCATGCTACCTTTAACCGGTATAGGGGCATATTTTTCTCATGTGATCTTCTCCATTACTCATTAGTACGGTTGTTGAAGGAACTGCAGTCATCTTGTGTGGTGAATGTGGAGTGCTTGCAGAAGAAAATCGATAGTATTCTGACCCCAGCTCTGACCTTGTTCCTGATCTTTGACCAGTTAACGTTGTCTGTTTCTGAGAAACATGCTTGGCTGTTACTTCATGTGAAACCTTGCCCGCTGACACCTAAGCAGTGTTTTCTTTGTCAAGGGTGTGGCCATGTTAGCCACTTCTGCTAATGTGGACAATTGGCCTTCCTATGTCTGTTTCCTGTCATCGCCCATATGCTTGTAACTGTCCAGGACCATTTCAGATTCTACCACTGAGAGGCTTCTATGCTGCGTCCTTTGAACACCATTCCAACTGTTACTTGAAAAATGAAAAATTGTCCATTTAAACCTATGAGAAGGATTCACTCCATGAAACCGAATCGAAGGCCCATACTCTCTTCTTCCAACCTGAGGTTACTTATGCTTTTGTCCTTTCTACTGTTCCTCTGCACTGGTTTCTGTCTCGGCAGCTACGTCAATCAGTTCCACCACCCACTTCTCCATCCTATGCTATGCACGGCACTATTCTTCAGATGTCACCTGCTTATCGAAGCTGGTGTTCATCTACCTACTTCTCCTGTTGTTCTTGCACCCACTTCCGTGGTAGAGGGACCACGCCCTTTCGTGGTGATGATGGCTGTCCACGTCAATGTTTCCCCTTGTCCTGACTTGTCTAGCTTCCCCAAACTACGTTCTGTACCTGGCCAGCATTGCAGTGGTTATTCACCGTGCTCTGAGTCTGGAGACCTTCCACCTAAGTCTGCACTTTGAAACCCTATGTGGACCTTTCTGCATTTCCTCCAACCCTGAGTCTCTGCAGCTTACCAAGGCACAGGCTTTTGCTTCTCCTCTGGTCCATGCTCCTACCAGGTAATGGTGTTGTTTGGATCGTTGGTGCCAATGTTCAGCCACATTTGCTCTTGTCCGCACAGGATCCTGGCCCTGTGGTAGGGTCATGCTGTGGAAAGGGCTCCCATCTGCTAACTACCACTTCTACTGCTACTGCTACGTACTTTATAGACCCCTTCACAAAGGCCACAAATGTTCACTGGGCTTTAACATCAGGATACTAGCTTCTTTTAGGACTTAATAATATAATTTTGTACTTCTTTCAAATTGGTATGAATATAGCAGGATTGATCATGAAGTTTCCATGTTTTCTCTAAACGCACGAGATAATGCTCCATTATCTACTCTTTTGTAATTATCACCATCTTTTAGAAGGAAGAGCGATAATGTTTTTGCCCGCCTGTGTGTGTGTGTGTGTGTGTGTGTGTGTGTGTGTGTGTTTGTGTATCTGTTCCCATTATATCTCATATACAGCTTGAGCAATTAGCTTGAAACCTTCAGGGTATCAAGATATGCCTAAAATCTTGGACGAGTTCGAAAATGGGCACTCAGGGTCAAGGTCAAGGTCACCAAAATGGCTGCCAAAGGTCAACTAGCGTTATCTCCCGCCTTTAGCACCTTTATAACTCATGAACGGCTCCGGTCAACAACATGAAATCTTCAGGGTATCAAGATACGAACTAAATCTTGGACTTTGTGAGCAGCATATTCTGGAGGGCGATGGCATTTGGCTCCCGAATGCTTTTCAGTCATTACCGGAATGAACTAAGCGACCCGTAAAATTTCACGGGAAGATTCTTCATTCTTACTAAAAAAGCTAGCATCATCAGCACTTCACGGTATTCACCAAACGCAACGAGTTTACTTCCGACACATTGTCTGTCTAAATAAAACTGTCCTATGGCACAAGGGTATTGCACCTCGGGTCGGTGAATATTACTTCCACTGGGCGAGACTTGGTGAACGTCCATATTTGCTCTGACTTTTTGAAGACAGTGTCAAGAGGATCTCTCAATGCCATGATGTTCTTTGTTGCCTAGCCTTTCTTGATCGTTCTGGGGAAGTGGTTCCTGTCATTTCTGCCAGCAAAACACCTGTCAAAACAAAATGGTGCACACAAAAAAATATCAGCAACGTAAGTTTTCATCGCAAGAAGTTATGGGTATTCATATGCCACAGGGTATGCAGTTCTACGAGCAAACTCTAACAGGGAAAGAGTTACTTACCTGTACTGTGCCTGGTGGTCTAGGGAGTTAGGGCAGGATACATGAACAGCACAATGGATACCCGAAAAGCCAGAAGATGGTCACAAAGCTGCCACATCTCAAGTTGCGTCATCTCTTACTCTTCATTCAATACAATCATATAAACTCTGATCACCTCGAGTACGCATGCATGAACAGGCAATTCTAGAAATATCCGTCTTTTTTTTTTCTTTCAAGGTACCAGAGGCCGGTTTCAAGAGTGGCATATCAATAATCTTCCGAGCTGCCTTCCCTGTAGTACTATAGATGGGGTTAGAATCTCTGTCTGTCGAAATTATATTACCTGTACCGAATACCTACTTCTCCGCCCATAAAACAGGAAGAACTTTTTGCAACTACATAAAATCTAAAACGACATTTTTTTTTTAACGCGTATATACTCCTCTCTGTCTGTCTGTCTGTCTCTCTCTCTCTTTCTCTCTCTCTCTCTCTCTCAAAAAAAAAAATAAATAAATAAAAATAAATAAATAAATAAAATAATGATAATAAAAACAATACTGATAATGATAAATTGTATTATCAATGGACAATAATTACTTGTACTGAGCCTAACCGATGTCATGTCATACCATACTCTTTCTGTTTGTCGTGCGTTAACTATTAAAGCCAGACCGACAATTCTGTTAGTAATCCAGACCTCACAACCGATGGATCAAAGTTATACTCGCTTCCTCACCCTCAGAGGAGACAGCCTCCACCAAGAACTCAAACCGAACGTTAATGAGGTTGGAGTCTGTCATCAGCGCCAGTCTCAACCATGTGGCTTCATTGCTGGGATGCATTTAGGTATGAGGACTTGATTTGGGCGACTGCACCGGCACAGAACCTCATTAACCACTCCAACTCGAGGGTGTAATTTTAGCGATTTTCACCAGATGTATAAGAATTAAGGGAATCACCTGGTAGTGGGGTGACGAATTAATGGTTTTTTCTAACCCCATTTCGAATAATCTCACCAAATCTGAAAAATACTGATAGCAGCAAGAATGAAATCCAGTCATCGTACTGAAAGGTTAACACAGACAACCCTATTTCTCATTCCTCGCTGCATAGAATCAAAATGTTAGCTAAATTTCAACTGTGCCGACCATGGGACAGTTAATGGTGATAATACTCAGGCTTCTGGGATTTACTGTCAGTTGTATAAAATCGTTTGGTTGGGCAACATAACAATCGCTGTCTTGACTATGTAGGGTCACGATTCACCACCAGCTGACTAAAATCTCTTGGCTTTAGCTCGAATATATTGTCATTATCTTCATCATAACCGTTGTGTCACTAAAGCTTACCTGGGGGAGGGACAGGGTAAAAGTAATACAGTGAAAAAGTGCGTACCGTAAGTGAAATCAGCAGTACAACCATTCACCTATAATCAGAAAATCTATACTATATTTTCAGATAGCGTAGTACTCGGGTTGTGTTCCTAGCCCCCAACAGAAAGTTCAAATATTTTCTTAATCCCACTGAGGTCTGCTGCTGACGTTGGCTCAAGCGTTGCTCTCATCATTGTCTATTTATTCAGTTAATTAACAGTCCAAATCATGGAGTCGATCTCATTTGCTCCCACACTGATTAAAAGACACTTTACACGTTGGCCTTCCAGTCATTAAGATATCGATATTTTAATAACAATTTTCTCTCTTATCACTATCAGTCTCATCCTGACTCTTGCTCAACCTGATGCAGTGACACATTTATTCTTTTAAAATATCATACTCCTCGGCACAAGTACGACCTCTCTAGTAATTTCTCCCAAAAGTAACCTGAAAATAAACCCAACAAATGTTGGCTAGGCCATTAGCATAATATCTTTTGCATCAACACATAAGCTCGTAAGCCAGTCAGTCTCTTGCTGTCTGTATTAAGTTATTATAACAAACACATCTCACTGTCTATGCTAATAAGTATGAATCGCAAACTTCAAGGAACGTGTCATATCGGAAGCAGGAGGCGAGCAGTTGGCAGGGGGTCGTCGAGAATCTGCTGCTTTAGCTAATCTGTCTGTCCTCTCAACCATCCACACAAACATGCGCAGGAACCCAACAAGACTGGACTGGTTTACCACGTCTCTAAATTCAGGAAAAGCCACTCGAGAACGACAAGGAGAAGAGGATGAACTTAAGTAAAACTCAATGCCCAAAGGAACCACTGAGAATCACTAAAAACCGTAAAAAAGCCTCTTCGTGTCTTGCTGTCAGCTGAAGAGCTAAAACGACAGTCGTCAGTTTCACGTCAGGGACTTCCTCCCCTCACGGAACAGACGAATGTTCCAAAAAATAGCTGAAGGAGCTAAGGAAATAGCAGAAGACTTGGACAATCAATTGCCTTGCACACCTGCACCTCTGGATGGAACCATGGAGCAATTAATGGGAGCCGGACAGAGCAGACTGGTTTCGAAGAGAGATCTAAATTCCCCACCTGACCCTGCATCCAGAGGGATGTGGAGTGTGAGGATGAGAATCTTATTCCTGAAATAATAACTTCTGTGGCACACAAACAGCAATAGGTGAGTCTGGCATACATCTCACACGGTTCCATCAACAAAAAATTGGCAACTTATGCTATAGAACTAAAGGTGGCACGCCAGCCTCGACGAACAAACTAGGAATCAGGGAGGATCTGGAAGCACTAGCAGCAACACGCAAACCGGCATGATGCACAGGATGGAGAACACTAAGCCTCAGTACAGTACCACAGGAATAAATCTCACAACCACTGGCAGGTTTGCATCCCATTATAAGATCAGCCTCACACAAACGGAGTATTTCCACGTAGATCTTCCGCGAGGTTTAAAATTAATGAAGTTAGATGGGACCGTTCACATGGACTCTGCGTGGCAAAATTTTCGTGCGGTAGAGATTCAGTGCCCACATGCGCTGCCCAACCGCAATGTCCCAAGCGTTCTAGAGTACTACAGAAGACTATGGAGCACTTCACATAGGCGGAAGTTTCCCGTACAGCCACAGAAGGAGTGTTTCATCTGTGGCAGGGTACGACTGTTGCTGTGCATAATATTTCGATTAAGTATGTATTTTTTTAGTAATTGTAATATGTAAAAGTAATTTTAATGTTGAAAAATGCTATATAAGTTACTACATCATGCTGCACTATTATTATTATTATTATTATTATTATTATTATTATTAATATCATTATTATTATTATTATTATTATTATTATTATTATTATTATTATTATATCTTCACCCTGCCATAGGATGGGAAAGGAGGTCCGGATGATAATGATGATGATGATAATTATTAATATTATTAATTATCATTATTACTCCTGTTGTTATTATTATTAATCTATAAGTACGAATAAAACCGCTCCTGTGAAGACACGTCTTGACAAGTTTCCGTGCAGCTAGCTTTCCGCGCAGAAAAAATCCATTTGCGTGAAGCGGGCCTTAGGGTGAGTGAAGCTAGAATGAGTGGAATAAGAGAGAGTGAAGTAAGAGTGCGTGGAGCGAGAGTGAACGTAAAACAAGTGAGAGCAAGGAGAGCTATTCTGACTGATAGTGTATAAATTGAAAATACCTGGAGTGAGTAAATGGAGATTGAGAGAGTAAGTGAAATGGGTGTGGGTGAAGTGAGAGTGAATGGAAGAAAAATATTAAATGTGACTGAGCAGATTTAGTGGGTGAAGCGAGTGAGTCGTGCAAGCGTTGGTGAAAGCAGAATGAGTGAAGTGAGTGAATGGAATGAGCAAGTGAAAAAAGTGAGTATTAAAACAGGAAAAAGACACTGCTGTTTTCATTTTAAAAATACATCCAATATAATCCCATCCTCTGCCCAGGCAACCGGGCTAATCTTCTCTGAGCCCCTGAATTATTCTGCTCTAATTCCACCTCCCGAAGGTGAGGATTAATTGTACTTGGTTTTGGTCCGAGATTTTAGCAATATGTTCCTTTCATTTACGCAGTTAACAGTGATGTATACATATTTTATAGTTTTGTCACATATGACTAATTAATGAATAAATATCTAGCCTTCCTTACTCGGACACCCATAGCCTTACATATTTTTCGCAGTATTTGACCATGTCCCCGATGAGGGAGGTCACCTTGACGTGGTGACGTGGCTTGAAGCGTGTTCCTATCTTTAAAGGACTCGGTATCTGTCGGTCTTGTGGACCAAACACCCTACCGACATCACTGGCAGAGGAGGCCTATTGGTGATGTTGCTCATCCCTGCCCATCTTCCATCTTGGGCTGGGTTTTTGCCTCCCAACGTGTTTGTGTGTGGCATCCAGTTAGGCTGGGAAGCGAGAGTCCTGGTGGTTGAATGATGCTGCACGATGCGCCCTACAGCTAGCAACACACCTCTTTGGTCCCCTATTCTGGGTAGACGGGGCGGCCTGGTTCGGCCCGGCCAGGACAATCGGCTGGTCGCTTGTTGGCTTGGGTCAAATGGGCACTGGGGGTCCTGGTGACTCCTATCTGCCTGGAGTCACCCTTGTCTAGGTTTCCCTGTGGTTACCTTCGTATACTCCCTTGCTACATCTAAGGTTGCTAGCAGTATCATCTCTACTGGTATCTGAACTCCCCTTCTTGCACTCCATGGTGGGTGGAGGGGTTTGGGAATGAAGTATATTGTGGAGCCCCATGGCTTCAATAATTAAAAATACAGTTGACGACTCGGGAACCGCTCCATGCCTACCTGACTCCAAATCTCTGATTGACACTCTGGAACCTTTCTAGGTCCCTGAGGACTATCCTCCTTTGCCCAGCATCCAACTCGGAATGGGAAGCGTTCAGTCGGGTTAGTGCAGCTCTCGGGTTTGGCCCAGATGAGATGGAGCCTACATCATATGCAAAATGTCTAGTGATAAAATCCAATGGACTAAAAATTACAACAGAAAAAATTAATATCATTTACTTATAGAGGTGGTAGGAAGCCTCCTTCCTGAAGAAAACTAAAAACATCAGTAAAATCGCAGTAGGCTCCTCCAAGCATCGAGGACAGAGAGTAGGCACCATCTGCCCCCTGTGCCTATGGAGGAATCTCTTGTGTAGGTCCCACAGACCTGGACACTCCACCAGTAATTGATGGGCAGTAAGGGGAGCAAGGCAATCATCACAATACGGTTGAGTCCAGCCACATATCAGGATCCCATGTGTAACTCCTGAGTGCCCAGTGCGACGCTGGGCAAGAACCACCTCCAATCGCCGAGGCATGGAAGGGAGAACCCTCGACACGATCACACTTTGAAAAATTTCTTTTAACTTACCATGAGCAACACCATCCCATTGTCTCTGCCAACAAATGTGAATAGCTTACTAAAAGGAAGGTGTCATATCTAAAGCAGGGTGAGGGGAGTTGGTAGGGGGTGGTTGGAAAGATGTAGCTTTAGCTAATGTATCCACCCTGTCATTGCCCTCCACATCAACATGCACAGGAAACCAACAGAAGTCCACACGACTGCCACAGACAAAAAGCCACTCTAAAATTTCTAAAACCAGTGGATGGGATTAGTTAAAAGACTCCAGTGCAGACAGAGCATTGCAGGAATCACTAAAAATCACAGAAATAGATCGAGGGAGATTAAAATTATTTGTAGAGCATATAAAATCACAGTCTGTTCTGCTCTATATACAAAAGCAATACCAGGAAGTCTACCGCCCTGACTGAACGAAGGAGAGACGACACGAAAGTCTACTGCAGTATTAGTCTTAGATCCGTCAGTATAGACAGGGATACAGCCCTCACGAGTTGAGGCTTGTTCTATAAAGAGAGAGAGGGCCACCTGAGAAGGAAGTGAGCTCTTTTTACCAACATCGAACCTACAAAATGTCACACGAGGGAGTAGCCGAAAGCTCACCCTCAGGATCTGATGTGTACAAACAGCCAGTCTTGGAATAGAGAGGGCTAACATAACAGACCGGACCCTGTAGCCAAAGGGATTCGGTAAACCAGGACGAGTGTCATAAATAGATGATCGAGGATCCTGTGTGACCATGGCACAAGGAACTGAGTCCGGAAGGTGGTGAGGACGATACAAACACCTCATCATGAACGAAAGGCGAAATAAATTAAAAGGGAAGGCATCAGCATCCACCACTAAACTCGAAATCGGAGATGACCTGAATGCCCCAGGTGCCAGAAGTAGGCCAACATAATGCACCGAATCAAATAGCAGGAGACGGGCATCTGTTGCAGACGTGCAGATCTCACTCCTATATTAAAGTTTAGGAAGGAAAAGGGACCTATTGACGAGGAGAAGGGTCTGACGGTCAGCACCCCAAGAGGTACGAGCCAAAACCCTAAGAAGACTCAAAGCTTTTATACAAGCTGCCTTAATAGAACGAATATAAGAGACCCAAGTTAGTCGTCTAGCAAACAGAGGACCCAGAAACCAAGTGTTTTCCATCCAGGATATTCTCTGCCTATAGAGATACAGGTCAGGGTCTGTACGAACCCCTCGAAGACGACAAAAATGAATAGCAACTGTCTTTGTTAAAGAATAACGGAAGCCACGAGACTCAGCCCACTCAGAATTTCTATTAATAGCGAGCTGCAACTTCTTCGTACGAGAGACATGCTAGATGCAGTGACGGAAATTCAGAGGTCATCTATATATAGTGAGCCCCGTTCTCCATCAGGAAGTACACTGAATACATCATTGTCAATGGCCATAGTAAAGAAAGTAACACTAAGGATACTCCCCTGTGGTACCCCATCTTCTATTGCACGGGCATTAGAAAGTACTACTCCCACTCGGACCCTTAAATAATAGTTAGATAGGAACTGCTGTTGAAAAATAGGCAAACGCCAACGGGGAAAGTAAAATGCCATGACGCCAGGTAGTCTCCTATGTCATCTCCATAACGAAGAAGACCATGACCTGGTGTTGGTTAGTGAAGAAAGCTCCACAAACAGAAGATTCTAAAGACAGTAGGGCAATTTTGCATCTTCAGATCCAACATACAATTTCCCTCGCGTTACATTCCAGTTCACAGTTGTCCTCATTCACGGTTTCCTTTTGCTTCTTTGTTTCATATGGGTTGCTAGCACACCTTTAGAGCCATGCAATATAGTTCCTTCACTGGGGCAAGAATATTTTAAATGTTTCATGAAATGGAGGGATCACATGTCAAACAAAATATAATTCAAATCCATCCTAGAGCTCTGATAACAAAATATCTGTTTACAACCCCAGAACAGTAGAATTATTCAGCTCAGTGGTCCGTTGCAGCGGGATGAGAACACTAATTAGTTCTCTGCTGCAGTGTGGAAATTTCAATTACCATTAATTAGGAAAGGATTTGATTGCAAAGATATCGCCGAAATGCAATTAAGGTGGTATTGGTCGTGACTGTAGAGCTGTTGTGTTGGTGGTGATATTGTGTAGATGTTGATGCTGGCAGTGGTGATGGCGATGGTAATAATGTTGCAAAATGCCTGTCATGTTACTAAGCACTGTAAATACTTCACAACCAGGAATTTGGATGTATCGATTTTTTTACGCCCTCAGTATGAGTCTTAAGCTGAGTAAAATCATCTGGTGTTGCCCTGTTTTATATGAAAAGTGAATGATCAGATTGACGGGGTTAGTACTGTAGAGGATGAGATGTTGGTGACTGCTGTTGATTGGAGACGCTGAATTCCACTATACTAAGGTCAAAGTTTTCATGTCTAATACACAGGGGGTAGAACTACACAAAGGGTACGGTAAAAAAAATAACTAAATAAATGTATACCCTTCTTTTTTCAATGCAGTACCTACAAATTATTATGAAATTTTGCATGTAGATAACACAGGGCAAGAAAATTCAATTCAAGCCGGATCGGTCCAATTTGAGGAAGCCAACCCACAGCAAACTCGTAATTTTTACATAGTTTCAGAAGAAATAACCTTTACTGGCTAATTTGCCTTGAATTAAGCTTGGGTGAGCAAATTTAAACCAATTCGAACCCTGTGATTTTATTCCATTTTTACTGATAAACGATTGAGATAACTTAATTGTAGCCTTTTTAATCCCATTCCACCTGATTCGATCAAATCATGGTCCGTAATTGCATGGCAGATCCTACCCCATGTGCGGTTCCCTTCCAAAGACAAACCTTTCCGTAATGGAAGGAATGAGTAGTTGTCAGTTTCTCTGTAGATTTTTTGTCAGAACAAGACGAAAACAGGAGGCACTGAAACTAAAGGGTACATTTTTTATGCTTGTGACTGACTTGTATCAATTAACCTTGTCAGCTATCAAGAATGTAACCAGGGCCACGCAGGATTCGCATCACTGAAAAGAGTTAGGTTCTTCAAGCGGAGTACCTTGCAAGCAGCGCCAAATCCCACATTCCGATCTTCAAGGTGCGAGATTTACTTCATGATGGTGGTGATGCGGTTTATGATGGTTTCACAGGATGGGTTGAGGGTGGTTCTGGGGGCCTCTTGGCAGTACTGGTCTTAGCAAAGTGATGCTGATAATAATGATGGGGTGAAGGAAGTATTGGTGGCAATTATTGTGATATCAGAATAAGGTGATGATGCTGAAAGATAAAGATAACATTTCTCTTTAAGAACATCACCAGAAGGAGCTTACCAGTTGCTCAGATACCCTTACAGATTTCTTCTATCATCTTTTTGAATATCTTTCAGTTGTGGTTATTCTTCGTTAGTAAGCGTATTTTCCATAATAACCGTATCTTGACGTTCCAACGGCCTTGGGACATTACAGACGAACGAATCTTTATTTGTCGTTCTTTTGATATCACGTGTTTTTTAACATAAGAGCCTCGAATTAATAATCCATACATTGCACATTTATCCCTTACTTTTGTGATAGGCTAGATCAGTCTGTTAGGTTAGTTACGTTATAGGTTTGATTAGGTTAAGTTAGGTTAGGATAAGATAGGATAGGTTATGTTGGGACAGGTTAGGTTAAGTTAGGTAGTTTAGGTTACATTATAGGTTAGGGTGCGTTAGGCTAGGCTGTGTTGGTTTTCAGAATGGTTAATACTAGAGACAATTGCAAGAGTGAAGGACTGAAGGTGCAACGTTACTTTCATTTTATAAGCACTTAAATAAGAGTGTGGCAGGGATGGTCATATACGAATATTGTAATAAACAACTTCTCGCAAACGAAAAACACCTTCGGAATTATAAAATACTCTGTGATGTTAAAGGAAACCTGTAAAAAAAAAAAATGGTAGTGAATGTTCAGCTCCTTCTGGTGATGTCCCGAAACAAATTAACTTAAGATACATTTGTTGATGGTTGGTGTGGTGAGGATGGTGAATAAACGGAAAAGGTATTAATCATAACGAACTCAATGCAACTTATGACAAAGACGCCGAATAATGAGGCTACTTTGAAAATAATACTGATTATGACAGTGACATTAATAATTATAGTGATGATTATACTGTATAATACATTTCACCGGGGATGAGGTACTGGGCATATGGTACTGTTTGATGTATCATATATGATGATAAAGAAACGAGGAGGTAAAAAAATGGGTGTGTTGATGATGAAGGTAATGAAAGCGAAATGCTGACGGTGAATATGATGAAGAATACACTGTGATACAAATACCAAAGATAACGAGGATTCTGTTAACGAAGAGGGCAATGCTCATGAAATAGACATAGCTAATGTTAATACTGACAAGGAATTGTGGGTGTAGGTAAGGGTGCTCTTGATGAAAAGTTTAGATGATTATGATGTGATGAAAGAGTAGATATGTGCTAGTACTGCATTGATGGTGGGAATGAAAGAGTTGATCAGAGAAGTACAGGGAAGAGTTAGAGACGGGTAGGAAACAGTGACACCTGGCAGAACCCCAAATACCCTATGATATTAGCCTGTAATATGCCTGTGCTGTGGAGGTGCTTTGTCAGTTAATAAGGCGTACGTGTGATTCAGCAACCCCTTTAATGACTGACAGCACGAGACAGGAGGGAAGCACCAGACGTTGGAAAGATTGTCTCTCCAGCCTTCCTCCAATATGGTTCTTCTCTGCCATCAGCAGCCAAGAAACCCTCACAGTATGGGTTTTATGCATGCTATGCTGGATGGAGAGTAACTCTATTTTCATTGTCCTTATGAAATGTTATCCTGCCCATCAACCATTCTAGCAAGTCGCTATAAATGCTGACCACTGGCCAGAGCAACGCAAAACAAGCTATGACATATTTTACCATAAAGAATTTTACCACAAAAAAATTGGCCATCACTACAACTTTGTTACCCACTTACTTTGATAAAGCAGCGACACTGGGGACGCAGCCCATTACCTAATAGTTTACGGCACCCGAGATAATGTTAGGACCTCAGGCGAGGCAGGGAGGGAGACATGGTAAGAGTATCGTATCTCAGAGGGCCTCAATATTACGCAGGGGAGCCGTTCTGCATATTTTTAAAAATATACACGTAAATAAGTAAAATAAATAAAAACGAACCTATGAGTGGAAGAATGACGGCAAACTTCCTGTGCCCACTGTTGGCAATAAAAATCATGAGCGATGACTCTGGCCAGAAAAGAACGCCATGCTAACAAGCTTTAATCGAGCCAGGCTTGTCTTAGTTAAGCCAGTTTAATTATGACTAGCAACACAGGACCACCAGACTGCTTCACAAACTGTAGTAGCAAGGATAGTCGAAGTAAAGTTACGATTCGACCCATCACTAATTATTTTTACGCTCATGTATGCATTACCTTCACTAGCTGGATATCGCCGAAAAACAGGAGAAAGCAGCCTCATTCACTCACATTCAGTCTTTCAGCTGTCGTGTCTAATGAAATATACAAACAGGATTTTAACCATCCACAACCAGACTTGTTGGTTTATGTGATGTACAGTGCCCTAGTCGTTTGATTTATCAATAATGATTGGTCATTTTCTTCTAAACCACTTAATTCCATTATCCGTTGTTCTCTAAACACCTCTATCCCTCATGGATGCTCTGACCAATATGATTCAATACCTGCTTCATACAGTACTTTGATCTTCTAGCCAGGCCTTCGTTCATCTGATTCCTTCTAATACTGGTCTGTATATCATCTCTGTTAATTTCTCATCGCCCATTCTTCCAGTTTGGTCAGACCACTCCAACATACCTTGGACTGCCGACTTATACTATATCTGCTTCCACACCTCTTGCTTTCACCATTTCAACCCAACCCCTCGCACGAATGGATCATATGCACTTTTTTCCCCAGATTCTCCACCAATCTCGTCCCTAGGGTTTGGGATCCACGTTGCATCGATACAGCACAGTCGGTCTTATCATCATACATATCCGTCTTTACCTAAACCATCGCTAATCCTTGTACATACTTTTGAACACTACTAATACTTTGCCCCCCTCTCCAGTCATACGGTGTTCTTCAGGTACCAGAGTTCCATCTCCTACTCGATCCACATCCAGACATCTAGAACAGTTCATTTCCTACAGATCTTCCTCATTTTGACAAAGTTTCACACAATTTTCCTCAAATTATCTACAATGCCTCGCCGCCATGTACTTTCCCTCTTTCAGTCTGTTTCCAACTCTTGTAAAGTCTTCGAACTAGTTAATGTTACTCACAAATATTACACTTGCAAAACAAACTCACACCAGCCACGAACCGCCTGAAACGCGCAGCATAAACATATTAGTACTAATAGTCCATAGCCTTCGAACCAAAATACCACAAATTGAACACCTTGCAAATACACACACTGCACTACTACACACACACACACACACACACACACACACACACACACACACACAGCCACGCCCGCCGCTCAAAAAAATCGGTCTTTTCTGATCTACCAGAAGTCACACCGACATGTCGTAAAAATACCCCCGCTAATACCAATACACCAGTCCTGTATGAGACAGCCCTAACATGTATTCAATATGGACGGTGGGTGTTGGCGCCGAAGTGGTGACATGTGGAGGTGAATGGTATGTAGAACCTGCTGGGCCTTGATAGCAGGCTGTGAAGCCTATGCCCAGAGTCGGACACATAAAAAAAAAAAAAAGTATTCCGACAAGAAAAACCTGTGCCTTAATCTATCAACATTCTCTGACACTTCCCCAAAGCAGCATATAATCATCAAAATGGAAATGCAAACACCCTTAATAGAAAATGGTCACACTGAATGAACTTAACTGCAGGCCGATATATTGGAATGATACTCCCACCGCTGTCACACCTCACCAATTCCCATTATCACAGACAGACACTCTGTATAACTGCCTTTCACCCACCTACCGTTTCTAATTCCTCTCTTCCCAACGCCATACATAATAATAAATAAAATATAGCAGACACGAAGCAACACTTAAAGAATGCTATACCCGCGACCACCTAAATGTCTAAAGGCAGAATATATGGCTTTGCCCTGTGACTTTGACCTTTCATAGACTGCTCTCAAAATTGAACTGCGTCATTCTTGCCTAATCCTGAACGTTTCCAAACATCTTTAGTTGAAATCAGATAGAAAAGATTGCTTACCAACCTTGACCTTTGACCTTCCCCAGTGACTTTAACCTTTGATTGATTGTACTCAAAACCGGAAAAATTTATCCTTGTTTTTAAGTTAAAATCTTCCACAAAGGTAACTCTACATCAGACAAAACTGTATAAGATGACCTCACCATGTGACCATGACCTTTAGTTTGTTGTTCTCAAAGCATATAGGTCAGCCTATAGGGTGATCCTCAACTCATCCACAAAGTTTAGTTCAATTCATAGCAAACCTGTTTACCAACAGATAAACTGGCCGAACTTTGACCTTCCTTTGTGACCTTGACCTTCGACTGATTGCTAAAAAAAAAAAAAAGGGATTCCTTTTGTTCTTGTCTAACTCTTAATCTTTC